>JADRCD010183281.1:2408-23759 GCA_019843815.1 Montemys delectorum
AGCATTTGCCTCAAGGGTATAGAAAGAATTTTATTGTTCACCCAAACATTCCACCTCCCCTAGTTCCCGTCTGCAAACCACCCAGTACTCCCTTACCGCAGACCTGACAGTCATGTCTGTTTGTATCAGCTGACTGAGTCCCTTAGCACCCAGGAAGCCTTAGCCTTCACCTGTTATTGAACTATTTGGTTTGCAGTGGCTTGGAATGCTGGCACTTTAGCTTTTGGAAGGGGTTAAGTTAAAACTGAGAATTTGCCCCCAAATGACTTTGTCACTTATGATGTACTGACTTGGTCGAGAACCCTAAGAGATAAGAAATGACCAATGTCACTACTCACTTTTCTCTCTAAACACAGATCATTGTCTTAATTTCAGATGCTGCAAGGAATTACACAATGTTTTACATGTTTTCATAGGTTTGACATATATACAGTATTACAAGAAATGTTGGGAAAACAGAATATGTTGGGGATGGGGCATTTTTATTTCTATAGAGTATTCCTGGACATCCTAGAACAAGGATCTACAAGGTATGGCCCATGGGTCAAAATGGCCTCTTGCTTTTCATAGAAAACATGTTAGCACAGACTGCTTGTTCATTTAGATTGGATCTGCCGTTCCTTTTGTCCTATACAGTTGAGCTGAGCATCTATAACAAAGACTTTGGCTCACAACACTTAAAATATTGGCTCTAGTTATAGAGCTTGCAGTCCTCCTGTGTGTCTAAAGTGGGACAAAGTTTTCTCAACACCCCTGTATGAGTTTGCCTGGCATGTTTTGCCCATCTTGTGCGGGGACAGCAGCTATGTCACGGTTTCCTGGACAGTCCAATCAAACACCATTTCCACTTTGCCCTCTTATGACCAGGTGAAAATTTCTGTTAATTTGATAATGTGTTCTGTCTTTTGGTCTACAAGATACAGCCCCGTTGAGTGTGCAAAGCAGAGTTCCTGAGCAGAAGGGAAAGCCACAAACAAGTGACGGTGGCCACTATGTGCAATCAATGTGATAATTGTCAGTTCCGAGCATTTCTAGATATTTCAATAATATGTGTGTATCCAGTGAGGGTCTTCATGTTAGAACAGATAGGATTTTTTTTTAAGCCACAACCCCTTCTCACACAATTTTTTTTTAAGCTAAGGTAATTTTAAATAATGATCAGTTTCCCAGCCTCACTTCTTGTCTGTGCCTAAGGCTGTAAACCCATGTTTCTAAGAAGCGTCTTTCAGGAAAACAAGATTCCTAGTGTCTAGAGGGACCATGATGTTACTACCTTGGCAAGATAACCCAACAGTACTACACAGCATGATTGAATGATTATGAGATTTATGGTGACAGGTAACATCTCACCACTGAACAATGGCCAGAGAAGAGACCAGAGTCACAGCAAAAGGGAGTTCCCTGAGGTAATGATACAGTTTATAAAGTTTTTGCAATGGTTCTCAACCTGAGGGCCATGACCCTATTTTGGGGGGTTGTCAATTGATTCTTTCATAGGGGTAGCATGTCAGATATCCTGCATATCAGATATTTATATTATGATTCATAACAGTAGCAAAATTATAACTATGAAGCAACAAAATAATTTTATGGTTGGGGTCACCACAACATGAGGAACTGCATAAAGGGGTCTCAGCATTAGGAAGGTTGAGAACCACTGGGTTATTTCATTGCTTCCAATAATTACAAGCTACCCAAAATTAAAATGTGGCCTTTGAAAGAGCACAGAACCCAAATCATGGCCAGAATAGCCTGAATGTTTGAAGATGATGGGTTGTCTGGAAATTACCCTTTCAGTGTAAAACCAAGCCCCCAATTATTTGAGCTTCCCCAAACTCACAAACAAATTAATTTTCTTATATAAGTACCCCGCTTACTTCACAGAATTCCCTTTACAGCCATTAGGAGGAGAAACTGGAACTGCTTCAGGGACTTCCAGCCTTTTTACTTACAAAAGTAGAACATTCCCCAGCTTGGGAAAGCACAAGAAAAGCTTGGCTAGGGGATCCAGCTTGGGTGTATAGTTTTAAAGGACAACCATTATCTCCACCCACAAAAATGTGTAATGTGTGCCCAGACTTGGGAGAGCAGTGCAGCTGGGTTCCAAAGCGAGGGTGTGGGAATTTGTATCTTATGAATGGACTAGAACTCAAACCTCAGCACCTCCTGTGTCTACAGTGTGAAAGCAAGCAGCTAAGCACAGAGGAAAACCAGAGCCATGTGGGGACCAAAGCCTAAAGCCTAGATTATGAGGTGGAATTTGGGGGAATGGGTTTGGGGCCAAATGGGTGAAGAAGCTAGCTACTGGTGCTCATGTTAAAGTCATCTGCAGTCACCGTTGGGACTAGGGCATAGCTATGTGTACTGTGTTAGTCACAACACTGTCAGAAGCCAGAAACTACAAACACTTTTCATAATAATACTATCAGCAAGATCTTACTAGTAGGATCTATTAGATAATAAGGGATCAAAAGGCAAACCAGATCGTGTGTCGTCACAAAGGCAGATGAAAGCCGCTCCTGCCCCTAGATCTGGAGGCATGGAAAAGGAATGTGTGGAAGATGGTTCAGCATGGACTGAAGAGATCAGACTAGGGCACAGGACTGTCCCAGCTCAGGTGACACAGGAAGTACTGAAACCTCCATGCCTTAAGCATCGATTCTCTCCAGGGTACGATCCATTTCCTTGCTTTTTATTTTTAGCTCCCAGAAACCATCTGCCTTCCTTGGCTCATTGCCCCTTCCTCACACAGCCCCTGCCCTGATCATAGTTCCCATCTCTCACGCTGGCTCCTGGACCCCGTGCTCACTTGGAAAGATGCTGAGTGCATCGAAAAGCTCCAAACCAAAACCCGAGCCTTAATCCAACCAGCAAAAGAGTTCTCGAGAAAACTAACAATTTACAAATGCTGGGGTTGGTATGTGGGCATCAAAGGAACAATCTTTTCCTACCTAGCACTCCATTAACATCAAAAACAGCCCACCTAGCCATGACAGCTCTTGCTCAGCAGCAGATTCCTCAACAAGTAGGGGTTGAGCCTGTAAGGATTTTAAGTGGTTTGTCTCCTTACACTTTCAGATGAAAGAATAAACTAGGACTAGTTAACTTGATAGCATTGTGTTGCTGCAGAAACAGTAGTATTTCCACATGTTACTTCCTTATCCAGGGGTGGTTGTTAGACAGCTCTAAATCGGCGTGTGGGTCATCAATTATTCCCTTACAAGACAGCCAGAATCAGGACGGGATAGCTTTGCTCTACTGCTCTTCATTCATCAATGTGCGACATTATTCTTCACGAAGCCTTTAACTCATTTTCTGAAGTGTCCCAAGAGACCCACTCTATTTTTCACCAGTGCCCCTGGGCCTCTGGGTCATTACATCACTCCACTCTGTGGGCCCTTAGAACTCTTGCAGAGTTTGTCTGGTTTGTGAATATTCATTGTAATTTAATTCCCATTAAACCTTCCTCCTGGTACTAATGGGACACTCAGGGGAGTCTTACTAGACTAGTCAATACATAAGAGAACACCTGTCTTATTCAGAGTCTCACACTGCAGTGTCTGCAGAAGTCATTTGGTCCTCCCAGAGGACTTTGTCCAACTTTTTAAAATTCATTCTCTCTTTTAAAGGCCACCTAAAGTCTCTCTCTGGGAAGTCTTTATCTCAAATCTTCATTCTCTTGACATGGCACTTGGAAGTGTCCAGAAACGGTGCTTCTCAATCGAAGTCAAGTGTTGTGGGGCCAAAGGGCAGAGACCTGGGGAGTGTGCAGACATCAAGGCCAGGACAGGAAGTCCAAAGGACACTCATCCATCAAGGGGCTGGGGCAGACCTAAAACAGTAAAGAGGCCTGCCAAGAATTCAAGGTTTAAAGATCTAGGTAACTGGAAGTGAGGAAAGAAAAACAAAACAAAAACCATCAAACAACACCACCAACAACAGAGGACAATGAAAACAAAGCAACAGTGCCAATGGCATCCTGTTATACGGAGGACTCAATGTCTGCAAAGTGGCTCAGAGGTGTTCCCTCAACACTGACCACAGCAGAAAAAGCAACCCACGAGGAAGAGGGGAGGGTTTGGGTGGGCGAATCTCTGTACCATTATTGTGGTCTCAACAGAAGAGTAAAGGATGGGCCAGGGGGCCCGATCCGAGCCCACTGACCTAAGCTCAGTCCTCAGACCCATTTGAAGATGGAAGGAAAGAGCTGACTACGCAGAGTTGTCCCTGAAGATCCACACACAGGCATGCATGTCCACACACGCATGCACGACCCACTCCCCATCACACACACACACACACACACACACACACACACACACACGCACACACACACACGAATGACAATGATAATAACAATAACAAACATCTTTAAAAGATTTTTAAAAAATGTAAAGGAGATTCGTGTGCACCTGCCAAGGTGTTCTAGTAAGCGAAAATCAACCATCCCACCAAAGCACAGGAAGGCACGTAATGGATGCTTACTCTCAGGTAAGAGGATGTTTTTTCCCCAGAAAGATGCACAAGGAAATATGAACAGAGCAGCGGTGATAGAGGGAGTGAAATGTAAGGAACTTTGAAAGAGGCTTCTTCCCTCGTGTTCTTCGTTCTGTGTGGTCTGACTTGCCTACTCATGCATTTACGTTCCTGCTGCTGTTTTCAACACAAGCTTGGGTGAGCTAGGTATTAGTCTGTGGGCCCTTTTTTCTTCCTCCTTTGTTCTTCTTTGCAACTTTGAACGCAACAAATACTACTTCTCTTTTCTTTTATTTGTGGGTATGCATGTGTGTGGGGTGAACATATGATATATGCAGGTGCACATGCACAGATAGTGTGTGTGTGTGTGTGTGTGTGTGTGTGTTCGCGCACGTGTAGATGTCAGAGGTTCGTCACTGGGATCGCTCCTCAGGAGCTGTCCACCTTATTTCTTGAGCCAGTGTCTCTAATTGTAACCTGGAGTTCACCGACTAGGCTAGTCGGGAGGAATGGCTGTAGGTATGGAGCCTCTGTTCTCTAAGAGATGGACAGTAGGAGCTATTTAAAAGGTAGAAGAAGCTTCTAGAACGCCCATAGACATCACATGACTTGACTGTAAAGACTCGGTAGATATCAAGAGTTCAGATCTTTGTTTTCTGGTATTAGATCAAGCAATTAATGATGCCCTGTTTTCCATAATAGATAGGGGAAGAAGCCAGTGAATGCTCTGAAATGCTGATTAGAATTGTGGGCACAGTGTTCCTCTCTTCCTCCAGAGACAGCATAGTGCAGTGGCAAGCTTCGGGGCTGGAGGGAAGACAGACCTAGACCTGTGGATTTGAGATGTGTGACTCTGTACAAACAACCCAACCTCAGAACCTTGGGATGGGAGAACTGGGAAAAGCGAGCCAGTCCACGGGGCAGCTGTGAAGACTCTGTAAGACAGCAGAGAGCCCAGAGCTCTCGCGTCACAGGGATGGGGTACTTATATCACTGCAGACAACTGTTTCCTGTCTCTGGCCGCAGGGACTGTGCAGCATCTTATCTCCACTGGATTTGCCCAGAATGGCTGAACCCCTCTACTGCATGTGAAACAAATGTACACTTAGCCAGGATAGTTCCCACCATGGTCTGAGGCTCTAATGGACCAGGACAGCTCAGAACTGCCAAACAGCTGGGAAGTGTCCCGGGTTGCACAAAACGGGCTCCGGGGAGAACTAACTGTTGTGGTGATAAAGAGGTTGCTATTTTGCCTTCTTTACAACAACAATCCAGGCCCACTCCTAGTGCAGATACTCCCCAGCTGTGCTCGACCAAACTACCCTCAGTCTCCACCCTGAGACAGACAGCACAAATATTTTTCTGTGGTGAATCTGGGCTCTTCAAAGGGGGAAATAAAGGGCTGGAGAGATGACTCAGCCACTAAAGTCTAGGCTCACAACAAGAAAATTATAAAAAGGAAAGAAAAGTAAAGCAGAGAGGGGGGAGAAAGAGAAAGATGCTTTTACTTTTTTTTTTTCTCCATTTCCCCAAAAGGACAAGAGACAATAATCATCCCCAATTTATTGATACCTTCATTGCATCTTCCTGTCCTTCAAAGTCCTGGCAAGGGTGTGCTGAATGTGTGTGCCTTCTGTCAGTCCTGGATCAGAAAAATACTTCGTGGGAGTTCCCAAAGGGGGAGGGGGTGGTGAAAACATAGATATGACGCCAGGAGAGTCGTGAGTGTGCAGTGGGTCTTGCTGGGTATCACTCCTTGTCGGTTTAGATATGACGCCAGGAGAGTCGTGAGTGTGCAGTGGGTCTTGCTGGGTATCACTCCTTGTTGGTTGACTCTGTAGAGACTGATGCTCTCATGGGTGAGTGGGCCTGAGCCAGCAGACAGGGATGAAGCGGCACTTTCCTTCACACTCGGTTCTTCAGAACCAAATCTTCCCTAATATCAGGTATGCCGGAGAGTTCATGTTCTATGTATTATTCTTTAGTGTTGATAAGTATGAGAGTGGTTAAGAAGCTCCAACCTTGGTGTGTTCCTAGACTCCCACATCAACTGGCTTTACACATCGGGAATGTGACATGCCAGGAGAGGCTAGGAGTGCTGGGGTAGGGGAAAGTTCAGGAAAACCAAGCACATGCGGTAGTGTCCTTTCTGTTAGCTTTTTGAGCACTGGCTGTGTCTCTCCTCTGGTCAGCACGAGGATTCTCTGCTGCTGGGCCAGCTACCATCAGGCAGCCCCACTCTGAGCTCAGGAACATGTGGTTGCCTCTCTCCCCTCTCCCTGCTGTTAATTCACAGGCTACAGAGCTATCCCCTGTCTGGCATCCAGTACTCCATCACCTGTGTAACTAATTTCCTGCATTGATTTCCCTCCCTTCAAAAATAGACTGGGTTCTTTGTTGGGCCCTGACGGTTACAAGTAGACAGATGGGAGGAAAATCAAGCACATTTAAATACTTCTCAAACAATAAATGCAGTGAACATTTGCTTCAAGATTACCTTGGAAACAAATCAACTCGCTTAATGTGAACATTTGGAGGCCGTGTATAATTAGACCTTTGCTGGTTGAACAGTTTACAATAGTTAAAGATTTTTGAAAAGCAAGAAAAATCTACTACGTTTATGATGTTGAGGAGGAGGAGGAGAAAGATGAGGTGGAGGAGGAAAAAGATTATCCAGCACCCTATTTCTCTGTCTGGCAAAACTCTTGGAGATGTCCAGCCTGGGCTCCCCACTCCCTGCCTCCATAGAGATCAAGGGCAGGAGCGTGAGCAGCTGTGGCAAAGGGTGCCAGGAGCTCTTGAGTTCTTTTGTTCCTGTGTCTCAAGTCCCAGGGAGCAAAGCAGATGCATTTGTGCCAGGAAAACTATATGCTGTGGTAACTGGCTTTCTGTTTCTTGGCTGTCAGACTCAGTCTACTGGACTCTGAGGTTTTGGTAAAAATGCAAAAGAATACTTTCTATTATTATCCACTTTTTTTTCCAGAGGAAAATGTTCAATGCAGCTTTTGTATCTGTGATACAAAGAGTGTGGTAAAGGGCCACATACTCCTATGCACCATGCTGCTCTGAAAAGCTTGCTTTAAAAGCTAGAATTTCAAAGCAGCTTCCTTGAGGACATCCAACATGCCTGGAACTTGGGTGGCTGGAGCCCGTCCTGAAGCTCATGCGCAGTGTTGACTTTGTGCACCCTCAGCCACAAGGCAGGAATTCACAGGGACTAAGCTTCACACGATACTTCCCAGTAAAATCAGAAGTATCAGGCCAGTTCTAAAACAAGGCATTCATTTATCAAGGAAAAGTGTGAGACAGGGTGAGGTTCAACCGCCAAGGAAGCTGTCCAGATTTGTGTGAGAGGACCAACCCATTGGAATTTTTCTGGGCACACTTACATATCCCTCAATGAATAGAATTGACCTACAGCTTGTGTGATTTACCCACATGTTAACAGAGTGAGCGTATCCCTCACTCTGTCCAAAAAGTAAAAGGTAAAAAGAGTCACATGTTTATGTAACAGTCCCTTGTGTGATAGCACAGTGGGTAGAGAGCACCGCCTGCGTGAAGCAAGCCTTCCGCAGTCGCTCTGCTTCTGAACCCCTCAGCCCTCAGGATGCAGTGGGGCAGGGGCCGGAGGGTTTGTTGAGATATATCACTCCCCACAGCTTCCTCCATTTTCGTTTTAAGCAGAATGACATAGTCTGCATTCTCATCTCTCAGGAGACGTACCTACCTCTTGCCAGCTGCTTTACCTCGTTAAGGTGATTGTGTCAGGAGAAGTGGGGGTAGGGAGAGAGTGCACTCTTTTTAAGTGGCCTGTTTCTTTCTATTATCTTGTCTCTTTTAAATTAAGGTGGGGGAAAATGGAAATTCTCTGAGATGAACAGAAGTGGCCTATCTGATGGACAAAAAGCAAGGCTGCAAGACAGGGAGTAACTTGCTCAAGGTCCCATGGATAGTCACTTCTGCAGCTGGGCTTTGAAGCTGTGTAATAACTAAATGTGACGTCATAATGCTTCCTACGATCTTTATTCATATTGTTGTCTCTGCATATTAACCTCGTGACTCTGGGGTGCTGTCGCCATAACTGTTTTCTTAATGACTCCACTCTTCTTTGGATTTGGAGACCAGATGTATGCAGCTCAGAAAGCCAGGCGTATTTAAGCATCACCGACAGTTGAAGCTGAAGCCGTAGTTTCTCTTCTGTATCCTTTTCCTTACTTTTTTCTTAATTGAATAGTATAAGTAATTATAAAAGTCTCCTAAGTTGCCATCTAAATAAAGCATTCCCTTCAAATTCCCAGGACACACACACATACACATACACACACACACACACACACACACACTCATGCATACCACTTCATGAGCACTCAGTGTTTGATAGGATAATTGGAAATAGAAGTCCTCACTCCTAAGATCTGACCTTGAATTCTTACCATCACTATTAGTTGTTTCTTAAATGGCACAAGTTCAGCAGTAGAAACTAAGGGCATGATGGACTGTGACTCGGGATGTGTGAGCCAAATGAACCCTTCTCTCCCCAAGTCGCCATTGCCATGGTGTTTCATAAAGATGGCTAATGTATTAAAGAATGTCTTCTAAGTGGACTGAGGAGTGAAGCAGCAATCGAAGCAGAGAGGGAGACTGGGATGCCTTTGGAAGGAATGAGGCTGCAGAGGTCAGGCAATGTGCCAGAGCTTCCAGTATCTTTGGAGCCACACATGCTAGCTTGTGAGTACAGAGTTTGGGCCACCCACTAACTTCGGGCTCAGGGCTGACAGACAGTATCTGCAGTGAGCCTCACTTCAGGTGACGGAGTATTCTCTTAGCCATCAGGTGTGTGGTGGCTCGCAACCACTCCACCATCCTCGTCTCAAGAAGGGCTTCCTGACACTTGGATTTCTCAAGGTGTCTGTATGCAGCTCTTCCCTTCACCATAACTCCGCACTGTGACCATTTTTCCACGAGAGGCTGCGGTGGGTTGTCCCACAAACTCTGGCTTCTGAGTATTCACTTTCTCATAACCTCCAGAGTAACTCAGTCATTAAATAATAGGCTCTTTCTCAAGAGGGCACCTAGTCACAGCCTTCAAGGGCAGAGAAGCAAGCCTTTCACATGTCAGCTGGTCGGTCACACAGTAGGAGTTACTGCTTCACCAAATCCTTAAACTGGAGTTGATGCTTCCAAGAACTCTGGGTTTGTCTTATGGATAGAAATTCCAGTTTCTTCATTGGGCTGCCCGGCTGACCTTGTAGCGGAGGCCTTGATTTCCTTCCTCCCTCCTTCCCTCCCTTCCTTCCTCCCTCCCTTCTCTCTCTTGTTCGTTTTTTCTTTCTTTCTTTCTTTTGAGACATGGTTTCTCTGTGTAGCCCTGGCAGTCCTGGAACTCACTCTGTAGACCAGGCTGGCCTCGAACTCAGAAACCTGCTTGCCTCTGCCTCCCAAGTGCTGGGATAAAAGGTGTGTGCCACCACCGTCTGGTGAGGCCTTGACTTCTTAGTTACCTAGTTACATGCCTACTGGCTTCCTCCTCATGACTTGCTCAGCTTGCTTTCTTATAGTACACAGGAACCACGAGCCCAGGGGTGCCCCGACTCAAAATGGACTGTGTCCTATCCTATAAATCACTAAATAAGAAAATACCCTACAGTCTTGCCTACAGCTTGATCTTATCTGAGTAATTTCCCAGTCAAGGTTCTGTCCACTGAGATGACTCTGGCTTGGGTCAAGATAATATAAAACTAGGCAGCGCACCATCCACGTGTGGATGAACTAGAAACAAAAAGGAACCTGCTCAGTCCATAAGCTTTGAATGTGCTCAGCAGAGACTACTGCTGTACAAAGGAGATAGTTGCTTACGTGGAGACAGCTTGATCATGGTGGGCAGAGCACTGGCCTAGATACACACTCTGCTTCATTTAAGCCATTTCTCTTTCTATAGTTACTGCCAGTATAGTAGTTTGCGTCCACTAATTTTAAGTGTATCTAACTCTCTTGTTTAGTTAGATGTCACGATGATTTGTTTTCTATGTTTCTGGCAGTAGTAGGCAGTGAGTCCTTAAGAGAAGGATGCTCACTCAGAAGACTCCCAGATAAAAATAGAAGAGACAGCCATTCTACAAGATACAAAAGTCAAAACACAGAAACACGAGTAACATGAAGAAGAAAGGTAAGGAAACGCATCCAAAAGAGCAGAACCACACAACTTCCAAATTCAAAGGTTCTGAAAGAGTTTAAATGTTTGACAAGGGATTCAAAAGTCTACTTATAAGAATTGTCAACGACTTCTAAAAGGCAGAGGAATGAATCAATTTACGGTCTGAGAGGCACAGATGAAAAACCCAGTGACTTGGCTGAGAATTCAACAAGGAAATTTATGTCTTAAAAATAAAGGGTAACTGTTAGGAACGAAAAACTCAACAAATCAAATAACACGTACCACAGCTGAAACCAAGAGCAATAGAGTAGACAAAGCAAAATAAAAGACTATCATGGACAGAAGATAAGATGATGAAAACATTACATTCACAATACAAAGCAAAATAAATAAATAAATTCAAGCTTTTAAACTAGTTTAATTAAGTAATTAATTAGTGTGTCAGTTCTTTACTTCCACCGTATGGGTTTTGGGGATTGAACTCAGGGAAGCAGGTTTGGCAAGCTTTACATGCTGAGCCATCTCGAGAGTCCAGGTCTCTCAGCTTTGAAAGGACCACGCTTTCCTGAGGAATTCTGTTTACAGAGTCAATTATATTTTTTAAAAAAATGTAAAATAGGCAAAGGTATGCACAAGGATATTCTCCATGCCACTTTTATGTTTTAAGAAAAACAGAAAAGAAATAACCAGAGTATTAATGAGATAAATGTATCATTTTATATCTGTATGTGGAGGATCTGTGAGCCCACAGAACAGTTCCCCTCAACCAGATGTGACTCCCTTTATGACAAGATTTTTGTAATGCCTCCTTTATTAGTGTAACATGATTTATAAATATTCAAATTAAAAAATTATTGATTCATAGATAATATAACCTTCTCTTTTATATGTTTAATTCAAATAAAATAAATTCATAAGTTAATATCTATGATGGTTATTTTTGTATCAATGCGACTGAGCTAGAGGGTACAGAGACCTTTGGTCAACTCTGACTCTAGGTGTGTCCCAGGGGTGTTTCTGGGTAGGATCAACATTTTGATCAATCACCTGGGCCAACTCGGATTGCCTTCCCCAAAATGTGTGGCATTCAGTGCAAGGGTTAAGAAGAGAAAGTATTGAGTTTTTAATGGACCAAAAAGGAATTCTCTCAGGGAAGGACTCTTCCCACCTGACTTTCTTTAAATTGGGACAAAGTTACGTTTATTTTCTCATATGCATTCAGATCCCATCTGCAGCTTTGGCTATTCCTGGTGTTGGAGCTTGCCAGTCTTTGGGCTAGACCTACAATCAGGCGTCAGATGTCTGTAGCTTATCTTACCCTGCAGATCTGGAATCTTGGGATCCATAATGACATGACTCAAGTCCTATTTCTACTGCTTTTATATCTCTACAGAATCCCAAACTATACTTTTTTTTAGTTCTATAAATGCATATGCATAATGAAATTAGAAAAAAAATACTGCCTAAGGCAGTATCTACAAACAAAGCCTGGCACAGTTATACTGTTATGAGTCCAAATATAGAAAATGTAGGGTGTGGGGAACAACTCAGAAAAGTGCTTGCTCTGCCAACATGAGGACCTCCATTTGATACCCAGGACCCACTTTAAAAAGTGAGACATGGTAGCAGACACTTAGAATCCCAGCAAAAGACAGACAGAAACAGATGGGTCCCTGGGCTTCCTGGCCAGCCAACATAGACTACCTGGGGAGTTCTAGGTTAGTATGAGATTCTGTCTCAAAAAGAAGTAAGCAACACCTGAGAAACAACACTGGAGGTTGTACTTTGATCTCTAGAGGCGCACGCACACACACACACACACACACACAC
This sequence comes from Montemys delectorum, assembly GCA_019843815.1. Taxonomy (NCBI): domain Eukaryota; kingdom Metazoa; phylum Chordata; class Mammalia; order Rodentia; family Muridae; genus Montemys; species Montemys delectorum. The sequence continues at coordinate 14,869 of JADRCD010183281.1, forward strand.
ACACACACACACACACACACATACACACACATGCATCATACATTTAAATACACATTCACACAAAGAAAATACAAAAATTGCCTTTTTAAAAATATTTATTTATTTATTATTTATTTATCTATTATTTTTGAGGGCTCTATCTACATGTACACCTGTATGCCAGAAGAGGGCATCAGATCATATCACAGATGTTTGTGAGCCGCCACGTGACTGGTGGGAATTCAGATCCTCTGGAAGAGCAGCCAGTGCTCTTTGCTGCTGAGTCATCTCTCCAGCCCCAACATTGCCTTTCTTAACATGAATGGCATTTCTCAACATTTCAAGAATTGCAGTCAAAACTACTTCAATTTACTCACTTATTTATAAGTAATTATGAACCTTTTTTCCTACGTAGACAAAAGTCTGGAATGGTCTTCGAGGTATAAATGTTTCCCACTAAAAGTTGACAGTATCTTCCAACTATTTAAAGTCCGAACCATCTTTCTATATTTTCATAGGAGGCAGTACAGCCTCCACTGAGAAGCACTGGTTCACACAGAAAATTTCCAAAATAGTAACAATCAATTATATCACATATATATATGTATATGTAATACACATAAATGTCTAATTTTATACAAAGAACATTATAACATATACATATAACAGTTAAACAAACAAATAAGAGGACCCACAACTCTTATCTCTGACCAGGTTAGTTTCCTAGGACTATCATAATATTTTACCAGACATTCATTGACTTTAAGCAGCAGGAATTTGTTCTTTTTTAGTTCCAGAGGCCAGAAGTATAAACCAAAGTGCTGTCAGATTGGTTCTCTGTAGACTCAGGATTGCTCACACCTCACTGCTAACTTCTCGCAGCTATGGGCAGTCTTAGGCATTCCCTGGATTGCAGGTGTGTCACTCCCCTCTGGGCCCCTGTCTTCACACAACCCCCCCCCCCCCCCCGTGTCTCCCCCATTCTTTTTCTCTAAGGATGCACACACAACTTTGCTTTAGAATACATCTTTAGCAAGGATGATTTGTTTCAGGATTCTGATTTTAACTGTCTCTTCAAAGATCCTTTCAGCTAATTGAGCCACATTTTGAGGTTCTGGATGGTCGTGGGTCTTGTGTGGTTACTCGCCAATGCGGTTCACATACAGATGAATGTAAATGGCTATAGAATGTCTTGAAAGGTTGGAAAGAGCACACAGTCAACCATTGTTTGATTGTTGGTGGGGAAAGCTGTTGGTTATGCAATGTGAAATTGGGAAAAGGTGCTTCCTAGTCTCTGCACTTTTGATTATAGTTGTAAAAGCCTTCTAAAATTAAGTGACCGGGTAATACCGCTAATTTGTAAACAGTCTAATATTGACTTGATAATTTCATTCATGTAGGAAATCTTTCTATCTTTCCAAAAGCGTGAGAAACATACTACAAGGACAGTCCTTTTTTTTTTTTTTTTTTTTTTTTTATTCAGTTAATACCTATTCCAAGAACTATACAGTTAGAAACCAACTGGCATGCAGCAGAGTTGTTGATTTCTACTTTTATGGTCTATGTGCAGGAGTTCAGAGATCTCCACCCCACTGAAGAGAACACATTGTTCCAACCCTGTGCGAAGAGGACAAAATGCAGACTTTGTTGTTTGTTGTTGGAGACAAATTTCTCTGGGTAGCCCTGTCCTGGCTGTCCTGGAACTTTCACTGTAGACCAGGTTGGCCTCAAACTCACAGACTTCCTGCCTGCTTCTGCTTCTTGAGTGCTAGGATTAAAGGCGTGCACCATTACCATCACCACCTCCACCACCCCCACCACCCAGCTCAGAATGCAGACTTTTCAAGAGGATGATGGAAACAAGGCTCAGCTAACAATCATCTCAGGCCTCCATTGCTGAACTGAGCATCTTAGCAAATTACAGGTGAGAAATGTTCTTTTTAACAAGACTGGAATTGCTGCCTGGAATCAGAAAGAGACAAATAAGAGCACTGAGACCATTCGTCTTTCCGTTTTGGAGCCATTCTTCCCCAGCTCATTTCCTGTTTATCTGTACTTTGCAAGACAGACTTTTACCTAGCAGAAGAGACCGCAAAAGAATCAGGCAAGAGCAATTTCAGAATCAAGGGTTAGGCACAAGGTGAGGCTGAAAGGTACAAGTCAACCCTAGGGAACATCTACTCTTGGTTGCTTTCAATTCTCCATGCTTTGATTCACAAGCAAAGCTAGGAATTTTTAACAATATTCCAAACAGTCTTTTTTGAAATATTCAAGCCACAGAATCCACAGCGCTTGTACCATTTAACTCTGCCAAAATAAGCCATATCCATGGGGGCCTGAAAAGATCTCGGCTTTTATTTTGATGTTGACTGTTTGCTGAGAAGTCAAATAGTGATCTATTTAATCAAAGGGCATTTGCTTCAAATTGCTTCCATTTATTGTCTTACCCATGAAAGACTGATTGTGCTTTGAACTGGGCTCTTGAGGTTGTTTTTTTTAAACTTTGGGACAGATAAAGAAAAAAATTATAAAAGAATTGACACATCAAAGAATTATGTTCCCTAGGACATTTCCCCTTTCTACATGCTGGCTACATGCCTACCTCTGTTCACAAACTGACATGCAGCTTTTTAATGTACATTCACCATTATTAAACACCCTTTACTTTCAATGATGAAAATACCAGTAGAGCTGAAAAGGTCGAGTAGCGAAGGCTAGCCCTCATGCCTACCTGTTTTCTTGTTTCTGTGATAGAAGTTTTAATTAATTTTTATAAGTAAAAGTAAAATCCGAACTGTCCCAAAGCAACAGTCAAGAAAGTAGCAGAAATCTGAGCGCAGCCTGTGATGCCAAGAGTTCGCTGAACTTACCTTTGGTTATTCAAAATTAGATGTCATATCTTCATCTTAGAAAGCATTGGAGATGGAAGACCAAAAAATATTACAACTAAATATAGGGATCCAAAAGAAGGGTATATCTTTCCTTCCTAGGGACCAGAAGAAGATGATTTTAGAGTTGAGAATTCTGTACAAAAGGGATGGAAGGAAGTTCCTCAGGGTTAGTGGGTAAGGGTTTTCAGGTAACCTAGAAAGACATGCCAGGTGGTAGAGAAGAGACCATGGCCTTTAAGCATAATAATCTCTAATAACATCTGTCTCTACTCCTCTCCACTATCCTTGTCTGATGGTTACAGCAGCTGACGGTACTTCATGGATGGAGTGGAGGATTTTCTCCAAATTTGAATGTAGCCCTGGTCCACTGGGGCTACTATAACAAAATGCCATGAACTGGAGAGCTCACAAAGAACAGAAATCTATTTTGCACATTTCCAAAGGCTGAGAAGTCGAGGATCCAAGCATCAGTTCCATTGGCTGTTTGGTGGAAGCTAGCTTCCTGGTTCACAGAAAATGTGTTCTTGGATGTCTGCTCACACGACAGAAGGAATAAGGGGGCTTTCTGGGGCTTTCTGGGGCCATTGACAGATTCAATTAGTGACCCAAATAATCTACCTCCAAATGCCATTGCATTTAAAAGTTGGGTTCAACATATAAATTTCCCAGGAACACGTAGGTTCAGACCTTAGCAGGTATAGACATTCAGAGGGAGCACTCAGGTAACCCCCCTGGCGGCTGTGATAAGATCACAGAACTTAAATAGACGGGAATAGAAATTCAAATCAAAAGAAGATATTTGGAAGCAAAGCCTGAATCCTAGGGGTTGGCAGAAACACAGAAAGAAAAGACACACATGGTAGACTGAACCACAGTTGCAATGATGGATCCACACTGTGGCCACAGTTCATAAGTGCTCTCTTACTGCCTCTCCTCAGCCATAGTAGCATTTATACTCAGATGATGCTTTGCTAGCTGCTCTCAGCCAATGACCAAGCAGTATGGGCATGAGAGCTTGGCATAACCTGTCTAGCATCCCCAGTTCTTTGTTTCATCTTTCCTGCCAAGCATCAGGGTTTGCATTGAAGTCTGCAGTTTCTCCGTGAGCTTCCTCATGCTCCCTTACAATGTGTTCTTTCTTCCATAAATCTCTGTGTGCCAACTGCCTAAATGGACAGAACTGGTTATGAGAGAAGTGTGAAGAAGCAGGAAGACTAGGACTAGCTCACATATTGTCTAGGTTGATATCCAGTTCTGTCCATGCTCCTGCAAGTATTTTATACATATACTAGTGTATATGTATAATGCACAAGCACAGGAGGAAACTGTGGCACCTGTAACAATGTATCCATTTACTCACCAATCCATGGAACAATGTATCCATTTACTCACTGATCCATGTAACTTGGCTGTTATGAGAAGTGCTACAATAAACATGGGCTTGCAAGTATCTCTGCTGTGTGCTTGGAGCACTCTAGGTGAGTAGCCAGTGCACTTGTCCTTAAGCAAGGCAGTCACTGATGTAAATAAGAACTTCTGCATTGTCACCCTGTTCTTTAAGAGTCCTCTCTACTATAGAGGTGGCTCAGGGGCTGAGTCAGCTGGTAAAAGTGTTTGCTGAGAAAGCCTGATGATGTGAGTTTGATTCCCCAGAACCCATGGAAGGACAAGAAGGGAGAACTGACACCACAAAGTCATCCTTTGGTCTTCACGTGGTATGCTTCAGCCCATACAGAACACATCACACACAAATACACAATAACAACAACAACAATAATAAATTTTAAAAGAGAGAGAGATTGTGGAGGACAATATACTAAAACAATTTGTTTTAAAATGTCATCATGATATCTAATTATCTTGTATGCTGAATTCTTAAAACTACTTTTTAAAAGAATCATTGTAGTCTTTGAATTGACACTTTGAATTATACACCAACCCAATTCTGTTAAGCAATGTTTCATTTCATAACTTCTAGTAAATGCACAGGGCTTTGGTCTCATTTATTACACTCCTTATTAAACTAAGTTACCAGCCAGTTAGTTGCTGCTGTTTGCCCTAAATGTACATGCAAGAGGAAGCAAAATATCAGAGTGAGTCAGCAATATCTAAATATGCTTAAATCTTAAATGCATTGAAGGCGCGGACTTTAAAAATCAAACTCCCTTTCTCTTTTACTTATAAGAGATTCTTTCACTTTAAAAATAAGATATACCTCTCTCCTCGCCACATGGTAATAAAGGTTTGCTGCAGAAGGATCCTGTGTGTGTGTCTGTGTATTCCTGCCAGCGGGAAAATAGCGCGGACCACACTTGGTGCTGGAAACCTGGGACTTCACCATCATCGGCATCACTGAGGAGACCCTCGTTTTTCGGGGAGGGTCCAGAACTGCAGGACAAAGGTAAGCTCTGAGAGGCATGTTTGGTCTTGATCTACAAGACAGTATGTCAGAAACAGAGCAAGATAAGAGGTTAGGAGCTCAGAAAGAAAAAAGAAAAGGCATGCCAAAGAAGACAGGCCCTTCCAAAGGCGCTCAGTCCCTGGAAGTGAGAGACAAGGGAAAGCACGCCCTGGGAGAGACGTGTAAGAAGGAACAGGCCTCAGAAAAGAGATCTATTTATCCGATAAAGGAACTAGAGGTTTTGGGGCTTGATAGTTCTGAGTTGGAAGAACTGGGTCCTGTTGAGGAAGCAGCTCGCTGGGAGGAGCCGCCGCCACCGCCGCCAAATCGAAAGCGAAAGAAAGATGGCGGTGGTAGGCAACCTGGGGCAGCAGGTCTCCTCAGTCTGGGCTGCGATTACGGCCGGGCCTAGAGGCCGGGCCAGCGCTCATAGCGAACGGCGACAAACTGGTGGCTGCTGTGTGGCCCTACCGGCAGCTGGTGCTTCTGCGGCGCCTCACCGTGCTACCGTTTGCCGGGCTACTGTACCCAGCCTGGCTGAGCGCCGCTGCCAGAGGTTGCTGGGAATGGGGCAGAAGGCGAACTCCCAGGCAACATTAGAGCAGAACCGTGAGGCTTCCCGGCCCGCGGCGAACTCACAAGTAGCATTAGAACAGATAGGGGAGGAGCATTTGGTAGAGTCAGAGAAGGAGAGCTAGATGTGGGGCCTACTGTTGACTCTACAGTTAGAATTGAATTGTCACTTGTTTATCCAGTTTTTCAAGATACACAGGGTCAGTGTTTTCATGAGCTTTGGATTTTAAGGTTATAAAGTCCTTGGCTGAGTCCATACTTACAGATCACAGCCTCTTCCACTTTCATTTGCTAATGAACAGGCAGACGCTAATCACGCAGCTGGGAATCAAGCTTGGGATAGGGATATGCCTTTGGGGCAAAGTTGCTTTGCTGTTGATTAGCAAACAGACTTTCAGATTAATCTACAGACTGGTTGCCCATTGCAAGTCTTTAAACAGGTGAATCAGATTGGTAATAAAGGGGAGGTAAGCGGAAATCTTACAAAAAAAAATTTTTTTTACACGGCACCATGGAGCCGTTTTCTGACTTTGTGGCTAAATTAGTAAAAACTGCAGAGAGAATCTTTGGCGATCCAGATGCAACCATGCCACTGATCAAACAACTAGTGTATGAACAGTGCACTAAGTAATACCGAGCCGCTATTACTCCATATAACTAGAGGCTTGGATGAAGGTGTGTAGAGAGCTTGGAGGCCCGCTAACCTATGCAGGAAGCAGCTGCCGTGATGCAGCTGAGTAAAACAAATAAATACCCTTTGGCAGCTAGTACAAGTAGGCTGCGAGTGGAAATATCCTGGCTTGTGTCTGATTTCCATACAATCCTCAAGAACAAGACATCATAAAACGGGCTCATCGCACACTAAAATCTTATCTAATAAAACAAAAAGGGGGAGTCGAGGAGGCTCTACCCTTAGTGCCATGAGTATAGCACTCTTTACTCTTAATTTTTTATGTCTTGACTGACCAATAGAAAGGCCCGGATCCTATTTTAATAAGATCCAGGGGAGCTGTTTGTGTTTTTCCGCAGGACGAAGATAACCCATTTTGGCTGCCAGAACGACTGACGCGACGACTCGTGGCATCGGAAGATGACCCCTCGAAGGACTCATCTGCAGACGTTTTCAGTTCTCATCGTGATTCTCCAGATTTGGGTTCCTAGTATATGGGGGGAACAGCGATGGGCTATATTATCTGCCTATCCAAAGCCTATGCCAATTAGATATAATTCAGTTGTGTTCCCTAAGCTTTTTATAACTAATAAAACTGTGGGTTTGCCATACCTCCCATATGACCCTATGTGGGCACCCTTAGGAGAGAATCGCTCTTTGGTAGAGAGAGGCTCTCTCTGTTTCCAATTCAAGGACGATGGAGACTGTATCAAGTTAGCAAGCCAGGCCTTGGGAATGTTTGATGACGAACAAGGAGGCTGGTTATACTCTACTCAAAATACCAGCAACACAAACATAATCATTACAAGAAATACCTTTTGGCAAAAGGCAATTTGGATCAATGGTACTTTTATATCACCTAATGCCATTTATAAGGAACGTCCTTCTCAACCTAGGATAGCTCCCCATTGTAGTCTAGATAATGAAGAAACCATTCCTCCTTGGTCTGATTGTCAGTCCTTTCTTACTAGTTGGGCAAACCAGGATAAGACCTTTTCCTTCTCCCCTAATATGAGGTTTGACCCGGAAGGAGAGGAGGATATGAAACAGGGGATGTTTATTCAAGATTTCAAGGTACATCCTTTCCATAAGTGGTTACTCTGTGGAGTTAATGGTAGTTGCACAGATCTTAGTCCATTGGTCTTTATTCAGGGTGGAACCACAGGGAAAGCCATCTTTAATGGCGTTTCCAAAATTTATCAGTTTCATAAGATAGCAACCCGGAGACCTGATGGAACCTGGAAAATATATAATAATTCTATTTTAGAAATTACTGGGGTTGATAAAATTCTAGAACAAATTGACTTTGCATCTACCCCGGTGTGTGTTTATCCCCGCTTCCTGTTTATTCTTTCAAATTCTTCATTTGAAAATTGTACTAATGATTCCTGCATAATGTCTCAGTGTTGGACCGCCAAACAGGCAAGGCGTGCCATGGTTGCTAAAGTGCCAAGATGGGTTCCCGTTCCCGTAGAAATCCCATCTACTCTGTCATTATTCAGACGGAAAAGAGATTTTGGAATAACCGCAGCCATTATAACGGCGATCTCTGTCACCGCGGTTGCAGCTACTGCCGTTGGGATCGCCATGTCTACCTCAGTCCAAACAGGCACAGTTTTAAATCAACTATCTGCGACAGTGGCAGACGCAGTCGACCATCATACTTCTGCTAGTGCCCAATTAAAAGGCGGGCTGATGGTGGTCAATCAGCACATTGATTTAATAGAAGAAAGATTGGATATTCTTTTCCCATTAGCCCAATTGGGGTGCAAAAGAAGGTTGGGCACCCTGTGCATTACCAGCGTGCAGTATGATAATTACACACAGGCAGCTAACTTGTCTAGAAAATTATCTTTATATCTTGCAGGGAATTGGTCAGAGGGATTTGATGAGACCCTTGAATCATTGCGAGTGGCAGTAGTAGCCATCAACTCGACATGAGTGGATCTATCACTGACTGAAGGACTCTCCTCTTGGATTTCTTCAGCCTTTTCTTTATTTAAGGAATGGGTGGGGATTGGCCTGTTTAGTGTTGCCTTGTGTGCTGGCTTAGTGTTTCTCTTCTGGATGGTTTGCAAGCTCAGAGCCCAACAAAAACGTGACAAGGTAGTAATTGCCCAAGCACTCGCTGTGCTAGAGCAAGGAGCCTCTCCCAATATTTGGCTCAGCATGTTAAGAACAAAATAAACACTCAAAGGCTAGTGGTCAGCGAGACTTAGCTCTTGCACCCCGTGGGGTCTTATCCCATTGCACACGGGAGAGTGAGTCAAACTGCCATAAGTCCTCGAGGCCCGCTGCCTTTGACCCCTACGACAGGATTAGGCTGATGCCATAAACCAGGAGCACACCAATGAGTAGTGATCCAAAGGATCCCACC
>JADRCD010183283.1:0-21557 GCA_019843815.1 Montemys delectorum
ACACACACACACACACACACACACACACACACACATATACAGATATATACATATACATAATTAAAATAAAATAAGTCTTTAAAAGGCATTGAATTCAGATTTTTACTGGAGATGCTTGAAGTGATGTATATAAAGATATATTTAATGTATAATTTATTTTTGCCCTTTTGTTCAGGCACTAGGACCTGATATGCTCTTACTTTAGTTCTGATTCAAAACATTAAATTTAATTAAATATAATTATCTATTTTCTCCCCCATGAGCCCAAAATACTCATGATATCATTTATAATTTTACTTCTGCTTGCTTGCAACATAAAAATTATACAACATAGCCTAAGTGGTATCAGCGCCCATGGACAAATAAAACCTCTTAAAATAATTTGTCTAGGATTATTTTTATATTTATAAAATATATTGAAGGCTGGGGACTAATTTATATATGTATGCATATGTGTTTATTAATTTTTTCATTGCAAGAGTTCCATTCTTAGTTTTCCATTGTAAGAGTTAAGTTTTGGTAAATAAACCTATAAATGCATGTTTTAACATATGAGTGGATATTATGAAAAATCTAATATCTATTTTATAGTCGAGTATCAGTGAGGTATATCCTATTCTTTGTGTGAAAAGTATAATTAGAATAAGTTCACATGTGTTGTTTTACTCAAGTTCATAGACAACATTACGTGTACTAAGGTAACACTCTTTAGCTTCAACAGAATTAATTTACATAATTAATCTTTCTACATTGTATTAGAAAACATAAATCTCTATGCTTTGGTATATCATGTGCATCACAAATGTGTGTGTGTGTGTGTGTGTGTGTGTGTGTGTGTGTGTCTGTGTCTGTGTGTGTGAGAGAGAGAGGTGAGTCTCTCTGGTGTTATGTGGTATCTGTTATTTGGGTTTTCTTGATCTACCTTCAAGATGAGTGCATAGAAGACATCCCTTGGTAAGACGGATGGAGCTGTTCTGACCCAAACACTTCACAAGAACATCCTGGGAATCTCTGGGCTCTGCTAATTTGGTGCCAATATAATAATGTTTATTTCCCCCCATGTACCTACTATTATTTTCCAGATTATACTCTGGCGTGTAGCCTAACCCTCAGATTATTAAAGTCAGTAGAAATAAATTATATAGGTGAAAGTATATATGAGTGTATGTGAGCCATGTAATAACAGCTGTGGTTATGGGTGAAATGAGACATTTTGGATTTTCAGGGATGCCATTATTTTTGATACCCTATCAAGATGTGTTTTGTTTTAGGTTTCCACAAGAACTAAACATGGGAAAGATAAGTGCAGAAATCATGTGGTCTCTCTTTGCTCTCGATATGAAATATGCTTTAGAGGGTAAGTCTAAACACTTATCTATATTTTCTAAAATATGTGTAAAAATATAACATTGTAAAACCTGCATTATTGTGTTTAGCTTAGTTCTAATACATATTACTACATGGTCAAAGATGAAAGTCACAAAGTATTTCAAAGTTCTGAAGAACACTTTTTTTTTTAACCAATCAGCCCAAGTTATGATGTCATGGTATGCGCTCCACCTATAGAGATGTGCAGAGACTGGAATAGGCTGTGGGAATATTTTCCCCAAAGGGAACCACACCTGAGGATGTAAAAACAGTATTGTTCCAGCTATTTGTCTCCAACAGGTATTATCTGGAAATAGTACCTATAGATAGGTGTCGTTAAAGTTCGGCCAGCACTCACAGAAAGTCAAGGAAGGCTTTTCATCAGGACCACTACTCTCAGCAACTGCAAATCCAGCAGTGGAGAGAGCCAAAGAAATACAGCCTTAGGTTAACTATGTGTATAAATGTTGTTTGAGGATCCCATCTACATATAGAGGTTGTAATGGGACCATCAACTGACAACCATCCTTGAACACAAAGCCTAGTAGAAATCTTCATCAGACATAGTCAGCAAGTGTATAGTAAGCCAAGGAACACTAAGTGGCTTCTATCTCAGTCAGTGTGAGGTGGTTAAAAAAAAAAAGATATTAGCCACAATCCTTTCTTGCAGTAAATTACAAACACTGCTGTCAGTAGACAGATGCCAAATCAGGGCAGAGCTGTGTCTGGAGACACTTCTAAATCAAACTTGAGGGAGAGACACAACTTTCAAGGAGCTGTCAGTAAAGGAACACTTCATTGACAAAGACCTGAATAAGAAGTAGGACCAAAAAAAAAAAAAAAGAAAAAAGAAAAAAGAAAAAAGAAAAGAAAATCCCCAGGTAAAGATCAAAACGGAAATAGAGTCAATACATGGTGCATTCGAGAAAAGTCAGAGCATAGCAAGAAATAAGTTTTGAGACACTGGTAGGGGTGAGCTACAGAGCCCAGTGGGCCCCTCAAGGAACTTAACTGTGTTGAGAGAAATGGAAAGGGTTTGTCTTATTCATATGCAGCTCAGAAAAGTACTTAGACATCTTCTAAGATTGACTGATGGGGTAGAACCCACTCAGAGCCCCTGCTCCTTGAACCACTGCTTTTCTGCTTTGCTAAAATGTAGACTTGATGTCATCAAAAAGGAACACTCAGTCTACTAGCAACTAAGGTCCCCCAGGCAGCATCTGATTCAATGGGCCTATTCCCTACAATCTCCAGCCATCCCTGAGCTGCCTGGGACATCTCAAATGTTACAAAGTCAGCAGTAGAAGTTTCAGTCTGAGCCCAACCCCAACCCCTGGTCCAAACCCGCTTCAGCTCCATGCTTCCTTGGCACAACATTGATCTGGTGACCTAAGGTCAGCATTGAGTCCTCCATGTCCTCATCTGTCTCCATCATGACTGCTCTCATGCCTGAGCTTCTCATCCTACTCTCCATCTCAGACTATCCATGCGCGATTCTTCTAGTGTTACATCCTCAGAAAAGACTTCCTCTAACACAGAAGTATATCTATATGATCTATAATGAACTATAGAAATAACTCAATAACTGTAATGAACTAGACAAATTACTCAGTAACAACTTATGGGCTTCTTAATTTGATGAATCAAGAGAAATAGCCATGAAGGACGTGCCCATCTGTGGTCTTGGAGGCATGCATGTTCATCATTTTGTTTACCTGTCCTTGCCTATACAACCAGAAGAGCACACTATCTCAAAGTATCAGGTAGTGGGAAAAGGTGGCTCCCCCGCTGTCCAGAGGAACTAATGTTTTAGATACATATAAAGGAACATTGATTGCCAGTGTATCCCAATGTTTGCTGTTATAGAAACTTATTATAATCTGTTTGGTTATTGACTGTATTACAAACCCTTCATTATCAATTTGACATACCCTCAAGTCACCTGAGAGGAGAAGCCTCTGTTGAGAAGTTTTCTACATCAAATTAACCTGTGGGCATGTCTGTGGAGGATTATCTTGACTGCACATTGAGGTAGTGTGGGCCTAGCCCAGTGACCCTAGGCCTATAGCATGGGACTGTATAACTACCTGAGTATGAACTTGTGAATGAGCCAGCAAGCAGTTTTCCTCCATGGTTTCTGCTTCAAGATCTTGCCATGGCTTCATCAACAATAGACTGTGATGTAGGAGTAGAAGCCAAATACGTCATTTCCTCCTCTCAGTTGCTTTTGATCAGAATGTTTTACCACAGCAATAGAAAGGAAACTAGAGCAAATATATTTACTTAAAAAGAAGTACCAAGCCACGTGTAGTGGATGGAGCTTACCTATAGTCCCAGCACTCGGGAAGCAGGGACAGGTGGATCTCTGAGTTCAAGGCCAGCCTGGTCTACATAGGACAGACAGAGCTACATAGTGAGACCCTATCTCAATAAAACCAAAAAGGAAACAAACAATACCAGTTTTAGACAAGGAAATATATGTATCTAAAAATAAAAAAACTTGAGACTTTAACACTTTTGAAACAGTTAAATTAGAAACACTACAAGTAAAATTTTCTCTAGCTTTGATCAGAAGCTTATTAATTATGTGTTCAAAATTTCATACCCAGTACAAAAGCAGTAGCCCTAAATCTTGAGATTCTATCATCGAAAAGTAGCCCAAGATCAGTCAATCAATTAACATTTCATAGCCACTGGGACTCAATCCTCTGAGGAAGAGGATTGCCAATTTGACTTTGATCTAATTCACTTGCCATCTGGTCTACCCACTTACAGGGTGTAATTCAGCAAGTGTTGCCATTTTACACTTTACACTGGTAGTTTTAGGAAGGTATATGTAGTAACACAGGGGAATAATTTGGGTTATGTATCTTGTGTGACAGAAGCCCCGTCAGGCTTTATATTGTAACAGGATTGGATTTGTCATCATTTACTCAGAAAACCCTAGTATAAACTAATATATGCATTTGTGCGAATGAAGTTGTAACTAGGACAATGAACCCCGAAGACAAATCTAGAGTCCCTCACCAATGCAGCTGAGCACATCGTGGGATTTTAAACTGGGAGGGGATGAAAGATCTGAGAGTCATATGGTGCAGAAAGCTTGATCGTTTACTTATATATGAGTTTGAGCAATTAGCATAGGCACTCTCTAAACATTAGCTTCTTTTCTAGGAAATACTTGGTAACTATAGGTTAAGGGTTTGCTGTAAAGTTAAATAATTGTGTGTGTGTGTGTGTGTGTGTGTGTGTGTGTGTGTGTGTGTGTGTATGTACCACATGCATGTGATAGGTTCCCCAAGAAACCAGAAAAGGGCAACAGACCCCAGCAGCTAGAATTACAAGTAGCTGTAAGCTGTGCAATGCGTGTGCTGAGAACTGACCTCAAGTCCTTTGGAAGAGCTGAGCCTTCGCTCCAACTCTAAAATGAGTCTTTAATATACCTTGCAAGCTCTCAAGCATGGTGCTGATAGGAATAGAATGTTTCAGTCACCGTAGGAAGGATAAAGGACTTTCCAGAATTTCCGAAGAGTTAGTTATAATGGAGGAAGGTACAGATATGTGAGAATCTGGCACGCACTCTTTTCCCTTTTTCAATTTCAATGTAAGTGTCTTCAAGAAACATCTTCATCTCCTTCTTATGTTACATAAGTAACAATTAATATAGAAAATTAGGACTAAGAGTATCTCAAGAATTGAAGTTGTATACTTAAAGACAGTCCTCAGGCAGGCTCTTTTGCATGTTGTTATTCTGCCCATTTGCCTCATAAAACATTGTTAAAATTAATTGACTGTGGAACACTGCTTCAAGCCACTGACCTAGACAGCCTGTGTTGTTCTTACATAATTTGCCTTGTGGTCAAAGTGTCTGAGTGTGACTGGTGAGCAGCTCAGATGGAGTCAGGTCAACAAAACAGAGCTGGCTGGGACCTAAGCACTGGCTGCTTTGGGGAATAACTTCCTGTCCTTACTACATGAACTCATCAGCTTCTAATTAAAAGATAAAATAACTTTATCCCTATCTTTGCTCACTCTGTTTGAAGCAATGCATTTCATCTTCCTGGTTGACATGAATCACCTTTCAAATTCCTTATGTAAAAATTGATGTAATTGCTACAAATATAATACCTGCTCTGTGGAGGCAGGTACCAGAAGACCCTTACTGTCCTAACAAAACACTGGACTTAAGCAATATGAGGAAGGAATGGTTTCTCTTGACTCATATTGCAAAGGATTCAGGCTACTGTGCTGGGTGAGCATGATAAAGCAGAATACTCACATTGTGACTGCCAAGGAAGTAGAGAGAGAAAATGTTGGAGCTAGCTGGCTTTGTTCCCCACATTCAGGGTTGGTCTTGCCTGCTTCCTTAATCCTCTCTGGAAAAACTCTCCAGAGCCCAACTAGAGGTGTGCCTCTATGGTCTCTGCCTCTTTATCAACCTACTCAGTCAAGGCTAAGGTCAGAAGAAAACCTGAGCAAAGAAATAGAGGTGGAAAACAGTGTCCAGACGTGGTGTCTGACCTCATGCCAAAATGCATGGTGTTCAGACATGACAACTATCCTCATGCTGAAACACAGTTGGTCTGCAGAGTTTTGTCTGAATATCTCCAGAGATAACAGCCAGGCCCAGATTCTATCTGGGGCTCTACTGCTGTGGGTTTTCTTCAGTTTGGTGCAATTTGTTGAACTTACCAATCGTCACTTTCCTCATTTACATACTGACTGAAATCCTACAGACAAAGCATTGAAAACAGCGAGAGACTAGCATGGGAGTGAGGGGAAGCAGTTAATAAATATTCAACAAATATTGATTATTGATGCCTTTAACCATTATGGTTTGGCATTATGGTTTGGTAAGCAAGAACTTGAGGGCAAATCATCATGTCAAACATCCAAATGCCTCAATAATCATGTTACTAAAATGTTTGACCAGTCAAACAAATCAATGGACATTGTGTTTTTTTATTTTAATTAAATCTGGCTGCCTGGAGATTGTCAAACCTGGATGCTTCCTCTTTGGTGTAACACAGACCCATGACTTCAAAGTTCTTATTAAGAGCAACTTTTGCAAAATCCAAAGATAAGAGTCAGATGTTAGGGGGCCAGATATTAAGGTTCAAATGTTAGGGCCCAGGTGTTAAGGATCTTAATGGTCAGACATTAAGGGTCAGACGTTCAGGGTAATGTATTAGGGACCAGATGTTAGAGAAGGTCCACAGGACTTAAAGCAGTTTCAAAATAATAACTATATGAAAGACTGCTTAGGATTCCATAAAATACTGGTTCTTAAAGAGAGGATGACTGAGCCTCAAATCATATTAGAAAGTGTGTCCACACCTGAGAGTGACTAGAGTGAGGGGCAGATGTCTGATGTCTCTGCCAAATCCACCACATTCTCAGATCAGAGCTTCTCCAGGGGCTGACGAGTTCATACCCAAGGCCCTGTGTCTGATCCTCACTACTGGAGAGGGGAGGGCAGAGTTAATGAAAAGAAATCAGTTTACATAAGAACTATTCTTTTCAATTAGCCTAGACAGAGATTACTAACATGCGTAAGACGCAGTCAATTTTCACCTGGCTTTAGACTCCTTGATCAAGGTTTCGTACTTTTAGTCTGTGCAGGAGCCACATGAGAATCTCATTAAAATGCAGTTTCTAAGTGAATGTGCGATAACTTCAAGGGGCTGTTCTTCATCTGTACATCATGAGGCAGCAGTGAGGGGGCTGGGTGGCTATGGTCCTCGAAGGTGCAATTGACAGTGAGGGCTGTTTTAGCATTGTGTCTTAATCACCAGTGACTGTTGTTGGTTCCCTAGGTACCCTTTGAACATTACAGGTTGTTGAGGTTTCTCAAACTGATCTTTCTCAGCATCGTGCACAGCTGTTGACATTAATACTGTGCACGCATCATCCAAGGACAGTCTTCCTTCAGCTTATAAACAGTTGCATAATCAATACTCTCTGAAGAGACTTACTCCCCTGTCTTCTGTGTTGGTTGATTTCTGGGAGGAGGCTTCTCTTTAAACACTGTTACCATTATTATCTCTTATACAAAATATAGACCTCAGGCCACTTATCAAACTTAAGGTATTTCTGTTGGCCTTGTGACCACAAAGACAATGAAGTCGAAAAGACAAGCTCAGTCTTTGCCTTACTAACCTTGGAAAGACTGTGATGAGTTTCTCTTGCTTCTCCTCCAGTATTCGCATACCAGGCCACCCTCTTATTAGCAATACCATAGCTTCTATCACTCTGGTTCGCTTGCTCATCCTCAGAATGACCACCTAATACACAACTTTCCATTCTACAGAACCATGGTAAAAGTTTCCCTTTATGAGATGAAGCCAAATTGCAGCCATCAAACATATCACAGGCTGGTCAATAAAATCCACTGTCAGGTTATCTTACAGTCTAGAAACACCTATTAAGTACTCTATGGTAGGGATAGAGAGATGGCGCCATTGTTAAGAGCACTTGCTGATCTTGCAGAAGACCAAAGTTTGATTCCAAGTACCCACACGAGGCAGCTCACAAGCCCCTATACCTCCAGCTCCAGAGACTTTTGTTTCCTTATTCTGGCTTTTGTAGATACCTGGAATCACATTCACAAACATGCACATATATCCATAAACAAAAATGAAAGTGTTATTTGAAAATAAAATGTTCAGTGTCATTTGATGGGTATCCAGGTAGACCAATGTCTTTAGCCTTCTTGATCTGGTTAATTGGATGTTCCTTCCCTCCTGTCCCATTCATCTTCCTCAGCACCTAGAAAACACAGAGCCTTCCAGACATGTAGTTATTTGAAACATTGTAGTCCAGAAGAGCTCAAATACAAATAAGTAGAGCAAAGTATTTGAATCACAATCACAAGGTGGAACTAGCAATGGGCCATACCACACAGAGAGTGAGCAGGAAGTATATGCATGGAAATAAACATAAAAGAAACCAAGAGGGTAACTGCAATTAATGATGTCACCCTCTGTTTCTTCCTAAATATTTTTTAGAGTTCAAGAGACTCATTTCATCCTTGCTTTCAAGGAAAAGATGAAGATTAATTCAATTGACTTGCACATTGGAACATTACGCCTTTACACAGTAGATGCATTTCACAGTATCCTCCCCTGAAAGTTCCCCAAAAGTTCCATCTCCTCCCTCCTATTTCCCTAACCTCCTTGTAATTAAATCAAACCTGCTTGCTTTATGTTTCTGGAGTAGGCAGGCAATATAAACAATGCATGTTATTAATTTAGTGACTACCAATAGAGACAGGAAAGCAAAACAGACGTCAAGGAGGACCTATGACACTGCTGTCCACCTGAATCTTTAAGTGGCCATCATTCACTTTATTATCTAGTTCAGTGAAAGATAATTAAAATATTATGACCTGCATGATATACTGTGTTCCTTTGATAGACAACAGAGTAAGTATACAATTAACTCATTTTCTTTGAGTCCAAATGAAAAGATAATTAAAACATCAAAACCAAGACTAAGCTGGTATCTCAGACTATGAATGTGTCTCTCACTAGCAATATAAGCAAATCCTTTTGGTGTACATCTCCGTGTGTTCTGAAATAAAGTGTAGTGGCCTATGAATCTGCTTCCCACATTAGTGAGTTTAACAGAATCCCAAGTAAACAGAACTGAGTTTCCAGAAACTCAGTGAGCTCTTCTATAGACCTGGTAAGTCCCACATTGGCTGTTCAAATACTTATCTTGTGATATGGCCAATATATAAAGAGGATATAAAGGTCTTGATGGATGTTTCCCTTCTGCCTATCAGGCTATACCAAAAAAATTCTAGTTACAATTCACACACTGTCTACTGATTTTCAAATAAAGATCAGTGAGTACTAACAATGCAGGGCTTTGTCAGATTTTATAGTCTGGTCCCTTGTGCTATGGTCCCTGGTCCCTTTTGTAGCCATGTCCACAGAAACATGAAGATTTCTTGAATTTTCCATTTGAGATGCTGTTTCAACTTAAATCTCAGGACTGGCGAGATGACTTAGCAGTTAAGAACACTTGCTGCAGATGCAGAGACCTACAGCCAAGCATTAGGCAGAGTTGAGGAACCCTGTAGAAGAGGAAGAAGGATTATAGGAGTCAGAGGGATAGAGTACACCATGAGAACATGGTCCACAGAATGAACTAAGCAGGCCTCATAGGGGCTCATGGAGACTGAAGTAACAATCATGGACACTGTGTGGGTTTAGCTAGGTCCTCTGTATTTTATGTGTGTGTGTGTGTGTGTGTGTGTGTGTGTGTGTGTGTGTCTGTGTGTGTGTGTGTTTGTGTGTGTGTGTATTATATATATATACATATATGTGTATACACACACATATATATATACTATATATTATATAATTATATATTCTGTATATAATGGATATATGTATAATCATTGTGTAGCTTAGTGTTCTTGTTGGACCCTTAACAGTGAGAACAGGGGCTGTCTTTGGCTCTTTTGCCTGCTCTTGGGACCCTTTCATCCTACTAAGATACCTTGTCCAGTCTTGATATGAGGGTTTGTTCCTAGCCTTATTGTAACTTGTTATGTTCTGTTCAGTTGATATCCCTAAGAGGCCTGCTCTTTTCTGAAGGGAAATGGAGGAGGAGTGGGTCTGGGGAAAAGGGGAGTTGGAGAACATGTACTTGGGAGGAGGAGAAGGAAGGGAAATTGCAATGGAATGTAATATATGAGAGAGAGAGAGAGAGAGAGAGAGAGAGAGAGAGAGAGAGAGAGAGAATTCCCATACAGCTTGGGAAGCCACACTCCATCATTTCTGCAGTGCTTTAGTGCTTTATTGGTTATATAATTCAGTGGTCTATGAGGGAGGGAATACTACAATTGTCATACGGTATCTTTGCTCCATGTATTCCTCCTATATTGCCACTATTTCTAGACCCACACAAATCCAGAAACAAACTATTTCTCTTCTTCATCCAAAATGTATCTGTTTTTCCCCTTCCCTTCCTCTCCATCACCTTCAACTGATTCCAGCCACAACCCCTCCCCCACTCTGCTATTCCCTGAATAGTTAACACATTTACATACTTACTGTCCTGCAATCCATTAGCTCCTAGCAGGCAGACTGACAACCATCAATTTAAATTAGGTCAGGTCTGGCCCCACTCCTTTTCTTTGCACAGGCTGAATTGGAGCTCCTTATGTAGCCTAGGATGGATTCCTGCTCTGCCTTAGCCTTCCAGAAGCTTAGCATGCTAGCTCTTCTACCATGTGCAGTCCTGCCTCCTTTTCCTAACACTATAATGTTCTCCCTGGCTTCCTTTCTCTGTATTCCTGCACAGAGACAATATATTTCTCTGGAGTGTGACCGCCTAAAGCATTTGTAATAATAAAGTGGTCAGTATTGGGGTCCTTGAGGAATTTTACAAGTGGTATACCCTTTACAGTAATCCAAATACAGACTTCTATCATCCTAGACAGAAATCTCTTCTCATAAGCCATCATGCTCTGTCTTGCCATAGACTTTGAATAGGTGAACCTTGTGGTATATAAATTCTACCTCAATACACTTGTAACAAAAAGTGATTTGGAAATGGAATTTTATACAAAACTTATAACTGTTAAGATTAAGAGTAGAAGAAGCTCTGGTATCAATTTTAAGCCTGATTATTTTATAAATGTCCAATAGTCCCTGTATCTTCATGTAGCAAGTACATCATCATCATCATCATCAATAGTAGTAGTATGTATTATTATGAGACAAGGTCTCATGTAGCCCAAGCTAAACTCAATTTTGCTATATAGTTGAAGATGACCTTGAACTTCTGATCCTCCTGCCTTCACCTCCTGAGTTCTGGGATTACAGGCATGTTCTACCACACCTGTTTTATGCATGACTAAAAACTGAACCTAGGGCTTCAGACTGGGATGCATTCCCAACCAAGTGATTCCTTATTTATCCTTTTATCCATCATTTCTCTCACACCATAATGGGTAATTATTTTCATGATCGATAAAGGGCAACTCCTTGTAAAGAAACTATGGCAACTAGAATCCATTGCCCATAAAATGTCACCTATAATTAGTTAGCAATTGTCTCTATCACTTTTCCTTATCACATTCACATAGCATAAGACAAATGATAGCTTCAATTATTAACCAATATTGGTACGTTAAAGTGTTCACTTGTCTTCCAATTATTGTTTGTAATTGAATTCTGCCCAGAAACATTATATTCCAGTTAAACACATATTTATGGATGTGTGCGTACCAAGGCATGTGTAAGTAGAGGACAGCTTTCAGGAGTTGGTACTCTCTTACTGTCTGTGGATTCTGGAGATTAAAGATGGGTCATTAGGCTTGGCCACAAGCACCATTACCCACTGAGCCATCTTGCCAGTCCTACTTCTCATCTGGTTCATGTTCCTTATCTCTATAGGAAGTTGATACTGAAATTTGAAAGGCAATGTAGCAACAACATTGCTTCAACAATTCTTCCTTGAATTGACTTCTCTTACCTAAGGAGAGAGGTGTTGAACACCCCAGGAGTTTCAACATCATGTCCTTCTGAGTTAAATGTACTAAATGAGATGTATGTAATCCCAGCACTTTGGAGGCAAAGACAGGCAGATTTCTGAGTTTGAGGCCAGCCTGCTCTACAGAGTGAGTTCCAGGACAGCCAGGGCTATACAGAGAAACCTTGTCTCGAAAAACCAGAGAGGGGGAGTATATATTAACATTATTTTTAATATCACTTTGTCTTTTATTGCTTAAATGCATATGATATACTGAAGTGTACACTGTCACAAAAAATTTTACTACCAAACTATATGACAGATTGTGAGTATAATTATAGAAACAAGTGTATATTTTGACCTTCAAATCAGTTTTAAAAGCACACTTCCCAGTCAGGAATTTACTTAGCCACAAAGTAGTCCTGAATATAAGAAACAGAAAAGTCTCAGATTCGATATTTGCTGGTTTGTACATGAGGGGAAAATCTCTCTTCATATACCCCCTTTAAGTCATGGATTATTAACTTTTATTTTGCCCAGGTTGGAATGGCCATGCCCTGTTGCATCTGGTTTTTGTTATGTTATTGCTTTTTACATTGTACACATGTCATGTCTTTGGTACCCAACCTCCATTTCTGTGGATTTGCTGAAATACCTTGACCACTTAGGGGAGAAGAAGACTCATTTGGCTTTCAAGTCCAAGTCCAAGTCCAAGTCTATCCAATCAGAGAAGTCACAGTGGCAAGAGCTTGACGCAGCCAATGGTGTCACAGTTAAGACCAGAGAGAAATATGCATATCTGTACTCATTTGCTAGTACTGCCTGCCTGTACCCAACTTCCCTGCCTCCACTCTCACACAGTTCCAGGCCCCCAGCCTAGGGAATGGTGCTGCCCACATTCAAGGGTCTTCAGACTTCAGTTAACACAATTAGTAAAAATTCCTCACAGAAATGCCCTAGACAAACTTGACTAAAACAATTTCAAACTGAGACACTCTTCCTAGGCAATCCTAGGTTGTACCAAGTTGCCAATTAAAACTAACCATTACATTTGGCTAATACTTGATTAACCAAATCAAGCTGATATCACCTTCAAATTTTTAGATAATTGGTGTTAAAATGTAAGTAATTGTCAGATGTTTGTTATTAATCTTTTCCATCTTCTTCATATTGAGTCTCATTTCACTTACAAGTTTAGACATTTTTGAATGTGTTCATTTCTTATTCTCATTAGATTATTAAACTGTCCACCATTTAATGAAGTAATTCAGTATTAAACAGGACTCATAGAAATGAAGGTGCCCAGAGGTTAAGTGGCTTGTCAAACCTTATTCCCTATGCCAAGTCAACAGTGTGAAGACTTATCTTGTTTAAATTTGCACTAAGTGAATAAAACTGTTTGCATGGGGATTTGAATTTCATTTCCTGTCCATTATAGGGAGGACACAGCCCCCGTGAGGTTAATAGCTACACTCAATGTTCATTATAAGCTAAGAACATTGGGAAGCAGAATGAGCACGCTGGGTGGTAAGAGCACTCACTGATCCATCTCTCATCCATCCCCACAGGGAGCACATGGCATTTGGTAACTGTATTCAGATCAATAGTGCAGCAGAGGGGACACTTTGTGCTTGGTTTTAGACCAACCTTGTCTGCTTAGTGAAGTACACTTACCATGTGAAGTCTGGATAGTATAAACCATATCTCAAGTTCTCCTTGGAGAAACACTGGGCAGAGTGATAGATATTGTTTAAGGAGGCAAATTTCATAAAATTGCAGCTTCCTATTGCCTTTACAAACAAAGTAATTTGGAAAAACTCTACTCAGGGTAGAAGATTTCAAGCAAAGTATGCGGGTTGGCCTTTATTTGGTAAATGTTTTGTTTTGTTAAAATTTCTTTTCTTTTTAAAATTATGCATATGTATGGGTCTGTGTGTGTGTGTGTGTGTGTGTGTGTGTGTGTCACATGTGTGTGTGGCATATGTGTGTGTGCATTTGTGTGTATATGTGTGCGTGTATGTGTGGCACATGTGTGTTGTGGCACGTGTGTGTGTGTGGCATGTGTGTGTGCATGTGTGTGTGTGTGTGTGTGTGTGTGTGTGTGTATACACATAAGTGCAGGTAACCACAGAAGCTAAAGGTATCAGATCTTTGAGAGCTAGAGTTACAGGCAATCATGAGTTACTTGACAAGGGTGCTGGAAACTGAACCTCTGCAAGTACAGTGCATGCTTTTAACTGCTCCACTGTCTCTCCAGACCTTGATTTTATTAGGTTTTGTTTTTGAGAAAAATAAGATATAAAGTAGATGCTATTTGGATTCATGACACAATCAAATTTCCTAAAATAATTCAGAATTTTACTTATTTTTAATTTAATGGTGTATGTGTGCGTGTGCATGTGCGTGCGTGTGTGTGTGTGTGTGTGTGTGTGTGTGTGTGTATTATATATATACATGCCTGCACATATATGGAGGTCAGAGGATAACTTTTGTGGGTTCTAGGAATGGAACTCAGGTCATCAAGCTCTTGTGGCAAGTGCTTTTACTAGGTGATCCAACTCACTGACTCTCAGATTTTAAGATCTTTTTGGCCTTTAGGCCACCATACTGGGACCACCATATTGGCAGCCATCATATGGAGGCTGTCATACTGGGGAGCTCTCCTGCCAGTCTTGTTGCCCTCATCACAAGTTTGTTTTCCTGCCTGAGAACCGAGCCTGTTTCCTCTGTCCTGACAAGAACCCTCAGGCTGTACCCCTCTCTCCAATGGCTGTGTATTTAGAATGACTGACCCAGTGTCTCAGATTAACTGTGCCACACCTTGTCATGAACAGCAGAATATTAAAATGCCTACTCATCTGGCTTTATCAGTTGTAAACTCTGACATTTGGTGAAATGGATTTCTGAAA
The DNA here is from genome assembly GCA_019843815.1 of Montemys delectorum. Classification (NCBI taxonomy): domain Eukaryota; kingdom Metazoa; phylum Chordata; class Mammalia; order Rodentia; family Muridae; genus Montemys; species Montemys delectorum. Next base: position 14,766 of record JADRCD010183283.1, read on the forward strand.
CATTCCTGAGGATAGTTGGTAGAACCAATTTTCTTAACAGCAGTGTATGTGTCATAGTGTATTTAATGTGAGTTGAATGCCACTGAGCAAGGTTTTAAAGATTATCAATTTTGAAAATGTATTTACTTATTTAGTGTATCCACACATGCACATATGCACACATACACACACTCACACATGCCTGCACACACTTGCCTGCCTTCCTATCTGCCTCTGTGAATTTATGTGATACACAGGCATGCAGCTGTGCATGGAGGCCAGAAGCAGATAGCAGATCCTCTAGAACTGGAGTCATAGGTGGTTGTGAACCTTCCAACATGGGGTCTGGGAACTGAACCTAGTTGCCCTACGAGAGCAGCAAGTGCCCTTAACCACTGAACCATCTCTGCAGCACCAATGACTATTAATTTTAAATTCTGTAAATTACTCTCTTGGCACGGTAGAAATGTTGAGAATTCAGAATGTCCTGTAGCTACAGTAACTATACCTTTTAAATGTAATTACATGGTTTGGGAACTAAGAGAGAATTGTGAATAAAGTAGAAGAAAGTACCAAAGCCACGTCATGGAGTTCAGATCATGTGACTCTAGAGTGTCACTACTACTAAGCATGAGCCATTCTGTAAGTTGTCAGTTCAAAGCCAACTTTAAAACTTGTGTTAGCCGTCAGTCAGTCTTTACCTCGTTATTAAATATACCTAATTGTTATTTAAAGAATTACTTATTCAGTTCAGTTAGCTACTCATAAGTATTATATGAAAGGATGAGCAGGTGTGTATAGTATATAGTATGCTAACACAAAATGTGTAATCTGTCTTAAAGGCTGCACTAAGTATTTTAGACTAAGAAAGACACAAACTCTGCCCTGGGGAGGGTCATTGTTTACCCAGGAACAGGTATTAGTTAAATACTCACAAATACTTAGGCAGACGTGAACTTAATAACTTCCGCAGGAGATGAGTCTGTGCTTGAGAAGGCTATTTTATTCTGTCAATAAATGCAGAGAAATGTCCCACAAGGAATTATTTTTGGCACCAGATCTGCCGAACAAGTTAAAAAGGGATGAGAGGAGCTATTCTAATTTATAAAACACAAAGCAACCAGTACATAGCAAAATATTTGTCTTTAAACTATTAATTTTAAATATTCAAGACTGATCCTATAACTGTCTGGCCTGTGAGATTTGGAATTTACATTTCTCTGCTGGCTGCCTACCATGAGCTTGTTTCATGTGCATGCAAGTTCACCTGCTTGCTGTCCATTGTAAAACTGACTTCTTCCTTAGATGTTTGCTCTCACTGGTCACTGTTCAGTGTTGACTGTTTTTCTTGTTGGAGAGTCCCCAGAAAGTTGCCGAAGAGGAAACACGCATCCGTCTTTAGCTCTTTCATTATGCTCATGATATTTTAGTCACGGAACACTTTCTAGCTGGCAGGCTCGACATACATATTCAATAGCATCTAAATATTGTTGTTGCATCTATTATATAAGCTGAAAATAATAAACCCTCTACTCAACAGATGGCTCCAAAATTTATAAAACTCATAATTCCCAAAACATTTGGGGGTATTGTAATAAAAAAAAATCCAAGTTGATCCTACAAGCAAGGATAATTGCTCACCTAATAGCCTCTGCTTCTTGCTTTTAAAATGTTCTAGCTTCATTACACAGGGCTCAGCCTCTCCCAGAAGTCAGACATCAAGTGAAAGTTACTTGTAGAGTTTATATGGGGAAAATGTTGCTGGATTGGTTGGCTGTTAAGGGTTGTCCAAGAGATGAGTGAATTCGGTCAGCCCTGTTTCAAACAAAAAAAAAAAAAGGCTGATGTGGTAGTGAGGACACAGCTTGGGATTGAACTCTCTTCCTCAGACTCGGCTACTTAACTCCTGCATTCCATCTTTGGAATTTACCTTTGATGTCTATGCCATTAAAAGCAGTTTGAGCAGGAAACTTGTAAGGTGCATTATGTGTGGGAGGGGGATCTTATTTCCATTGACAGTAAAAACCTGTAAGCTATTGTAAATGGTAAGGATACATTGTTCCAAGTGATTTCCTGTTTCTCTTTCAGACAGACTATTTGATGGGCTGTATTTAGTTAATCCTTTAGACTCTCCTAGGCTGGGGAGCAGGGGAATAAATTGCATTAGAACCTAGCCAGTGTTGACATTTGAAGTCAAATCACTTAGCCAATAGCTGGTGTTGAACAGTATATCTGGACTGCGTAGAGTCTGTGTCTAAATAAATTCCTTGCATGTATTTCTTCATGACCCTAATTCTTCTTCTAAAATATGTATAGAAAGGTATTTCAGTATAAAAACCATCTGTTTGCTTTTCTTCTAGAAAAACAAAACAAAACAAAACCTCTCATGTCTATAATCGAACTAAGGCCTAAACATAGAATTTTCCAGTTTCTAAGCTTTGTACTTGCCAACTGTAAGCATGCATATTTTAAGAATACAGACTTTAAATAGAGATTGATTACACTATAGTCTAGTCAACACATTGGGCCCTCATTCTCTTTTCCCAGATTTGCATAACCATAATCTTTATCCTATCTCTAGGATGATAAGGAGAAAACACTTTAATGTTGATATCCCTTGCTTTGATGCATGCCTACAATTTCTCCAATTCTTGGACTACTCACAAGCCACCTGTCTTTGAGGTATAGCCATTCTCTATAGACAGCTGATTTGGGTAACATTTCTGAATCCTGCTAGAACGTCAAGAAACTGTCCATTTTCCAACCTTCCTCCATCTCACGTGGCTGCAGAGTGTCATCACTCTGACCCTGGCATCTTACTCAGATCCCTAAATCAGGCTGTGTCCTCCTCTTGCCCTCACTCCTGAGGTGCTGGCAAATCTTTGTCCATTCTCACTTCTATCTTCCTCCCTCTCTTCTGCCTCTCATACCCACAAGTCCAGAGCACTGTCTCCATGGAAACCTTACTAGGTGTTCGGCCTTACAAACCACCTCATTCTCATTACCTAAGATCTGTCTGAACTTAAAGCCTCCCTCTCCCCTCTCTGCCAGATGAAATTTTTCTCAGTGCTTAAGCCTCATGCATACCAACACCAGTTTCAACACTGTATATAATGAATAACTAGCTAGTGGTCATGAAGCAGCTGTCATGGGATGTTACTTCTCTTTAGGGAACAGGAAGGCCCCAGCACCTAGATAGTTGTCTTTAGGCATGAGTAATTCAAAACCTGAATTAACATCTATGAAATGGATTCCTGACCTTCAGAAAACATAGGGAACTTCCTCATAACTAGCTAGTTTCGAGTATGTGTTTATACTACTCAGTTTTAATGCATAAAACTTCCAGTAGACCATCTTTCCATTCTACTTTCTAGTGTTATATATGCAAATAGAATTTTTATTGAGAATATTTTTCAGACAATATATTTTGATCATGGTTCCCCCTTCCCCAACTCCTACCAGATCTTCCCCACTTCCCCATACACCTATACCATCTTTCTCTCTTTCTTTAGAAAACAAACAAATAAAATAGCAAACAAACAAGAGTATGTATTTTGAAAAGAAAACTCACAAGACACACACACACACATGAAAAGAAAAAGAAGAAACCAAAATATCCAAGGAAATGACCAGTATGGTTTTTTTTTTTTTTTAAAAAAAAAGCCCAAATAATGCATTATAAGGCAAAAGGTCTACAAAAATACCATTAAGTTTATCTTGTATTGGCCTTAAACTTAAGTGTGGTTAGATACCCAGTGAGACTCCATTGGAGAAGACTAATTTTTCCTTAGCAAGTGGTGGTCATTTGCAGAGAGCATCTTAGGAATGAGAGCACATGTCTCCTTCTACCTCTTGCCACCGGGACGCCATTTGGCTTGACTCTGTGCACACTGCCACAGCCTCTGTGAGTTCACATGTGCACCGGTCCTGTGCACACTGCCACAGCCTCAGTGAGTTCACATTGCACGGGTCCTGTTGTGTCGGAAACAGGATGCTTCCTTGGTGTCCTCTGCCCTCTCTGGTCTCGGAATCTTTCTGCCTCCTCTTCCACATAGTTCCCTGAAGCCCTGTGGGAAGGGATTTTGAGTCACACTTCATACTGAGTATTCCAAAGTCTCACTCTCTGCACAATGTTCAGCGTGATGAGGCTGAGCAAGACACCAATCTACGGGTGCAGTAGAATGCCTTTAGCAGTCAGTCATCCCGAATGTACCCGATCTCATTTACATATAGAATTTATATGATGGCAATGCTGGTACTAGTGCATTTCAGTATTGTTTCTGCATCTTAAGGACCCTGGTGTACTCATCATTACATAATAACCCCCTGAACTCTGACTATCATTATTTCTACCACTCCCTATTTTCAGATAATCAACTTGTTAGTATTCCATAAGGTGTGATGGATGATGCCTCAACAAAAGCATACTTGTATTTTGTTTTTGTTTTTGTTTTTCCTTATTTTGTTTATACCTTTGGGTGAACTACTAGAAATTACTGACTCAAAGAAGATAGATGCTATATGCCTTTTGGGACTCATTGCCAAATTATTTCCCAATGTTTTCAAGTGTGCGCACTGCCACAAGCAATAGCTGGCTGTCCTTTCAGCACACCACTGGCTGAGCAGAGCCCTGTAAGGACTCTAAGTGTGCTGCTGTGCTTACAAATTGAAGCTCCTGGCCTAGACTTTGAATTGATGCTGTAAGTAAGGAAATGTTTTATGTGTGTTGACCAATTTTATTTCTCCCTATCATTTTGCACTTTGTTCTTGCCCTCCAATGTGGGTCTTCCGTTCATTCAATACTGTTTGAAGCTTCAGTTCTTATGGATTATTTGTAAAAATTCAGATTCTCATTTTTTAAAAAGTTTCTACACACATAATTTTTCCTCAAGGCATTTTTCCATTGGATTTGCACTATTTTTTTTTATTGTTGTAGAGGTTTATTGTGTTGCATAATCTATTTTGATTCATTTGGCTTAAGTGTTATCTAGGAAAAAAATCTATTAGTCTATAATTTGATTTGTATATATGCTGTGCTAATTCTCCAATCCCTCTGATTTTCATATTGGTTTTGAAGCAACCCTCTCTGTATAAGCATGAGTTCCTATATTTGGATCCTGAGAGCCCTTGTTAAAAAACAAAACAAACAAACAAATAACCCAGAAATAACTGGTTGTAGCCTCAGAGCTGTGGGGGAGGGGTGAAGGCAGAAGAATCACTGGGGTCTGATCACCTCTAGCCTAGTTCCCAGTTCCATGAGACACCTTGACACAAGGGGGAAAGATGGAGAGTCATAAAGTAGGACACCCAACTCCTCCTTCTAGCCTCCTGTCTTACGGTTTCTATTGTTGTGAAGAGACACCATGACCATGACAACTCTTATAAAGGAAAAGGTTTAACTGGGGGCTGGCTTACAGTTTCAGAGGTTTAGTTCATTATCATCATGGCAAGAAAGCATAGCAGCATGCAGGCAGACATGGTGCTGGAAAAGGAGCTGAGAGTTCTACATCTTGACCTGCAGGCAGCAGGAGACTGATCCACTAAGCCTAGCTTGAGCATAGGAGACCTTAAGTGAGCATATGCCCACAGTGATCCACTTCCTCCAACAAGACAACACCTACTAAGTGCCACTCCCTATGGGCCAAGCATTCAAACACATGATCTATAGGGCCATTCCCATTCAAACAGCCATATCTCCTTATACACATAGGCATAGACATGTGCAGACATATATGTAAATGAACTATTTATTCTAGCTAGCCCATATAAAAAGATACAGAAACCTGCTATTTTATTTACAATCTGTGAGCCTAGATTGGGCAGATTCTATGCTATTCTCACCTAACTATACTACACTCCCCATGTTACCTGCTGTTTGAGACATGACCAGGCTGCCCCTGCTCCATCAGCCTGTTCTAAGGGTACACTTCTCCTGGCCACATGCACATGATCTATCTGGTCTCATAACAGCCTCTTCCTCTCTCCATATTCCCTTTCTTTCTTCTCCTGGTCTCTCCTAAGACTCTTCACTCAAGTCCTGCCTTTCTCTCTTCTGCCCAATCACAGGATGTAGCCTTTTATTAACCAATCAAATATAAGTTGGGGAGGAAGGTTTACACAACAAAGGCCAGTGAACGTGAGAATACACTCATCTGGGTAGCAACCAGAACTTGGGGTTCAGAATTTAGCATTTGTATACATAGCATCAGACCAATGTATACATACATTCATACAACTCACACAAGAATAAATCTGGCAGTTGAAGATGTATGGAAAATGCAGTCTGTGGTCATAGCAGCAACCTCTTGGCTATGTGAGGAGGAAGAAGCTAGGGGCAGGACTTTGACATGGAGAACACAGTTTTCAGTGGAAAAAAAAACGAAGAAATGAAGATGATACAGGGTATCAAGGTGTCTTTGAAAGCAATGGAGCCTTTCTCAGCTTGATTGTACATAGAAACTCAGATGTCATCAAAGTCACCCCATTAACAGCATTCGAGTCCTTGTCTTGTGAATTTGAAGGATGAAATTCACAGACTACAAAGGGTGAGGAGTGGGTTATCATGAAGCCTCACGGCCTTGGAAGTTAGTAAGGTTCTAGAGACAAGAGGGAAGTGAGTCAGTTCAGTTTCCATCCTAAGTATTCAGGTGCCCCATAGTTTCAGAGACAGAGACATAAGTATGGATTCCAGGAAAGGGTGTCCTGTTAGGTTAAAAGAGATGTTTTGTTTGGTTTTGTTTGGTTTTGTTTGGTTTTGTTTGGTTTTGTTTGGTTTGGTTTGGTTTGGTTTGGTTTGGTTTGGTTTGGTTTGGT
>JADRCD010183285.1:0-25122 GCA_019843815.1 Montemys delectorum
CTGACTAATACAGATGCAGAGGCTCACAGCCATTCATTGAACTGAGTCCTCAATGAAGGAGTTAGAGAAAAGTCCTATGGAGCTGAAGGGTTTGCAGACCCTTAGGATGAACAACAATTACTAACTAGTACCCTCAGAGCTCCCAGGGACCCAACCACCAATCAAGGACTATACAGGGTGGGACTGAATGTTCTGGCAGCATGTGTATAGTAGAGGATTGCAAATTCGATCATCAATAGGAGGAAAGGACCTTGGCCTTGTGAAGGTTTTGTGCCCCAGTGTAGGGGAATGCCAGGGCCAATAAGTGGGAGAGGGTGGGGTGACAGGCGTGGGGAGGGGGGAGGCAAAAGGGGTTTGTTCTTGTTGGTTTTGTTTGTTTGTTTGTTTGTTTGTTGGAGGGAAACTGGAAAAGGAGAAATCATATGACATGTAAATAAAGAAAATATCTAATTAAAAAAAAGAAAGAAAAAAAGAAAAATGGGGTACAGAGCTAAACAAAGAATTTTCAGATTGGAAAAATATATTCTTAGCAAATGGACTCAAGAACAAGCAAGTGAGCCATTTTAAGATCTGACAAAATAGGCTTCAAATCAAAACTAATCAAAAAATATAGGGCAAGACAACACATACTCATCAAAGGAAAAACCCATGAAGAGGATATTGCAATCCTAAATGTGAAATAGAAGTACTAATTAAGTCTTCCAGTCAAAACAAGACCAGGGTCAGATGGATTCAGCATGACATTGTACTAGACCTTCCAAGAGTTAATGCCAATATTCCTCATATTCCTCAATTTAAGGAGCATTGCCTAGTTGTTTTTAAGAGATGACAATTACCCTGATACCTAAAGCACACAAAGGTCCACCAAAGACAGAAATTACAGACCAATTTCCCTTGTGAACACAGATACAAAAATTCTCAATAAAACACTTGCATACCTAATCTTTGGCTGTGCGTCTCTGCATCTGGATGAAGCCTTTCAGAAGACAGTATGCTAGGCTCCTGTCTGCAAGCATAGCAGAGTATCATTAATAGCATCAAAGGTCGGCTCTCTCCCGTAGGATGGGTCTCAAGATGGACTAGCCATTCCATCAATCTCTGTTCCATTTCTATTCCTGCATATCTTGTAGGCAGGACAAATTTGGGGTCAAAGGTTTTGTGAGGGGGTTGGTGCACCCCTCCCTCCACTGGAAGTCCTGCCTGGCCACAGGAGGTAGCCACATCAGCAGCATATCTGCCACTGCTAGGAGTCTTAACTAGGGTCACCCCCATAGACTCCTAAGAGTCTCTCCTGTCCCAGCCAAAAGTGCACACTGGAAAAAGACATTTTCAACAAGTGGTACTAGTCAGACTGGATGGCTACACATAGAATATAAATAGACCCATATTCATCACCCTGTGCAAAACTCAACTCCAAATGGATTAAAAACTCTAACATAAGACCAAATACCCTGAATCTAATAGAGGAGAAAGTGGGAATAGGCTTGAACTCATTGGCACAGAAAAAAATATTTTCTGAATAAAACATCATTAACACAAGCATTAAAATCAACAAGTATGACCTCAGGAAACCTAAAAGTTTCAGACAAATCAGTATGCTGTAAAATAGGAAAAGACTCTTTATCAATTACACATTGGTAGAAGGTTAGAATCTAAAATATATAATGAACTACAAAATCTGAACATCAAGGAAAAAATAACATAATTTTAAGATGGGGTACATAGCTAAACAAAGAGTTGTCAAAAGATGAAATACAAATGCTTGATAAAGATGTAAAGAAAAATTCAACATCATTAGTCACTAGGGAAATGCACATCAAAACTACTTTTAGATTTCATCTTACACTACTCACAATGGCCAAGATCAATAAAACAAATGAAAATTCATGCTTCATAAGATGTAAAAAATAGAGAAGCATACTCCTTGCTAGTGGGAATACAAGTTGTACACCCCTTGGAGATCACTGTGTTTCCTCAGAAAGCTGGGACTAGATGTTACTCAAGATACAGCCACACCACTCGTGAGTGTGTACCCAAAGGACTCCAATCCTACTCCATAGACACATGCTCAGCCATGGTACTCTGTTCACAATAGCTAGGAAATGGAAACAACCAAAAAGTACTTCAACTGATGGATGAATAACGAAAATGTGATACATATAAATATAGAATATTCTTCAATTGTAAAGAAGAAATGAAAGTATTAACTTTGCAGGTATGTGGATAGAACTAGGAAAGATTGTATTGACTGAGGTAATCCTGACCCAGAAAGATATACATCATATGTTCTATCTCATTGAAAGTTCCTAGCTCCAAGTCTTCAGATATGAGTACATAGTCCTTAGTTACTACAAAAAAAAAGTAAAATGCTAGCATTGCCAGGTGGTTTGGAAGCAATAAAGAGGGAACAGCAGGATACAAGCAATCTGATAGAAGAAAGAGGAAAAGAGGGCTCTTTAAGGTGAGGAGGGAAGTAAATACAGAAGAAAGAGGGAGGAAAAATAACACTAAGGATGTATGTAAAGCCATAAGAAATCATATTAACTATTTATCCCTAAAAATTATAATATACATAATTTTGTGTACAAATATACATATATAAATTTTGTGAACTTATTGGGCCTGATGATGTTTCTCTAAGAGCCAAAGAGTACCTAAGAGAAATCCCAGTAGCAGAATGTGAGAAGTCTTCTCATGACTTGTTGGTCAAAGTTTTCCAAGAGATTCCGAAAACATACAGGTTCTTGCTATTGCCATTTTTTGCCTCCCAGAGATTGAAGATAAGGCCATCTTGATAATAACATCATTGTTGTTTGGCAGTTTCCACTGAGATGAAACATCCCATCCTTTGGGGGAAACTCAGTGAGCAAGGGGTAAACAATTCAAAGTAGTTTCAGGGAGATCCTGAAACAGAACAGATTCACTAGGCCCCTCCCTTACAGGGTCAACAATAAAGACTTTTGAGAGTTACGCTCAGACAAGCCAAGCAGCAAAGGTAACTCTGAGACCACACTAACTGATGGAAGAAGCTCAGACCAGCTAAAGTGCCTGGAAAAGATTTAGACCAACTGAGTCACGTGGAAGGGATATTCTCTAACTTTTTAAGCTGATTGCAGGCTATGTAGCATGTTCTAGGCTCCCAGATTGTTGGATTCTCACTCATATTAAAGTAAGCTTTGGTGATGCAGCTGTCTTTGAGTTATTTCTGGCATGGTAAGTATCCCCTCTGTAATAATTCTGTACATAACTCAAATAAAACTCATTGGTTCACCAAGTTGAGCTTTGGCAGTAATCTGTATTTTAGTTTGTTGTAGACTCCCTACCTATGGTTAGTAGATGTGTGTGTAACAACTTCCCCAGGAAAAGTTTGTCATACAGCAGCAACCATTTACTTCAAAAACAGGGCCCCAAACCCCTGAGCTTTAATTGACCTGAATAACTACTCCTGAGAACAAGCTTTCATGAAGGTACCATACAAGCTTCCAAGGGAGGCAACCAATGGGTTTACCCAGCCATGACACCTATGAATCATATCAACAACCAACATGACATGATAACGCTAAGTCTTTACACACATACCTCTGGAGTAACCAATAGCTTTCTAGTTAGACTTAAGACCCACTAAAGGAGGTAAACCATGCCTGGTTCTAGAAACCGAGTAACTCTTCAATGCTAGTGAAGTCATAATTACCAAAGGAGAATCTACAACTACAAACCAGCATAATTTCTAATAACAATGTAAACATCCTTATACCCACAGATAAGTGTAGTCTTCCTCATTAAGTATAGTTTCCCTCATTAAGGAAATCTGTTTGCAACACATAAACCACAGAAAACCAAAGATCATCACAGAAAACCAAATCTGATCAAAATATGGTTGTGGATTACAGTCTCAATAGATACATCTACAAAATAGTCCAGTACCTAAGAATCAGGGAACATTGTGGAAGAGGAGCCAGAAAGATCATAAGACCAGAGGATCAAGGAGTTTGTTGTGTCATTGTGTCAGAATACCATAAAGTCTCATCAGCATGACTGTCCAAATATGAGTTGAATAAGGATGACACCAGTGGACATTCCAAAATAGACAGGAAAGGCCACGAGGTCTCAGCCTAGGAAAGCTGGGAGTCAGAAGGATGGTTTTTTTCCTTGGGAAAGAGCTCACCGGTTGATTGTCCAATGACATACAGTCAAGCCTAAAAACGTACATACAAGTAATATTACATGGACTGAGAAGGTTAGATTTAGGAATATGTATATGTGATATTTTCTTTTCCTGAAGTGCTGAGGATTGAACCCGTGGCCTCACATGTTAAATAAGCACCTTGCCACTGAGCCATGTCCCAAGTAAAGTTTATAAATATTTTATATTAATATAATTATATTTCCCCTTTTCCTTTCATCCCTCCAAGCCCTCTCATCTACTACCTCCTTGCTCTTGTTCAAATTTTAACTTATGGCTTCTTTTTCTTTAGTTGTTATTGCCAACACACATATACATACATACATACATACATACATACATACATACATACATACATATATACATACACACACATACACACATATATATAAAGTTTTCAGTAATGAACACTGGGTACTCAGTTGGTGTGCTCCTTTCTGGTGGAAACTCTGTATTCCTTCATTCCCTATAGTTCTTTAACTAAGAGGTTTAAGGGTGTGGTCTCCTCAGGGTCCCTTGCTTCCCTGTTGGTATGCTTACTAACATCATTCTTGTTCAGGTCATGTCTAGGCAGCCATGTTGGTGAGAATTCCTGTGTGTAGCTTCTGACATTTCTAGGAGACACAATTTCACAGCAAACTTCCCATGCCTCTGGCTCTTACAATATTTTGACCCCTTCTTCTGCAGTGATACACAACTAGTCAAAATGCAGAGCTATGGAACCAAGTCACAGTTACATCTACAACATGATTTCTATAGCTTTGAGATGCTTCTTTTTGAAGTATGGTGATTAATGAAAAGTTTCACAACTGGTTAAAATGCAGAAAATAAGACATTGTGGAATTCTCTGTTCTAAACGAACCATTTATATAATTTCCTCTCCCCTCAATCAGTTCTCAACATGTGGGTTGTATCCCCTAGGACAGAAAGACCCTTTCACAGGGGTTACATATTAGACATCTTGCATATTAGATGTTCACATTATTATTCATAACATTATCAAAATTACAGTTATGAACTAGCAACAAAACTAATTCTATGGTTGGGGGTACCCACAACATGAAGAACTGTATTAAAGGGTTGCAGTATTAGGAAGATCGAGAGCCACTGCCCTGAATGATATTTTGTAATTGAGTGGATGACTTGAGTTTCAGATGTTCCTTTATAAAAAGCATTTCTCTAAAGCAATTAGAATTTGGGCTTGTGCTTTGTGATAAGGAGCCTGCCTTCCTTCAGTTGATAAGCCTTAGCCTTTTGCTATAGCCCTTTCCTTTAATGCCCAGCACAGTCTACAGGGTCATCTATCTCTGCCTCCTAAGCTTTCCCACTTCTCCTGAATCTCCCCTACAACTTCTGCCTCTATACACAGCTCTTTTTTCTCCTTGTGACACTAGGCAGTTTGTGTGACATGTAATCCTCCCACTAGGAACTAAATTAAGACATCAAAATCTTGTCACATCAAACACCTGATAATCACTGGTTGTTTGCCAGCAATGTTCATTTGGGACAAATTCAAAATTCTGATACTGAAAGTTGCTAGTTTCCATTAGCACTCAGAACCATCCAGTCCTTACTAAACATAGAAGGAGAAAGCATGTGGTTGATTAGACTTGGTGTGCTGTTTCAGGGATAACTGATGCTTTCTTCAGTGTTCTGCTGAACTTCAGGTTAACAGAAGATGCAGATGGGCAAGGGAGGCATAGAGTAACAGCCTGGAAGTCCCTATGAACACTTAAAATGAATACCTCTCTCCTACTCTTTCATTGGCCTTTTTTGTGTGTTATTGAAATTACTGTATTTCTTTCCATTTGTTTATTCTGCCTCCTCTGACTTGAGGATAAGATCTTTGAGTACAATACACTTGTCTGATACGTATTGTCTCACGGCCTGAAACAATGTGCAGCATTCAGAAGATAACTACTGAGAGGATGCTGAGAGAGCTAGATGGTAAACTGAGTAACTTGGACACTTATCAGATGGCATGGTGGTAGGGGTGAGTCATTTTGTTCTATGGGCTTTTATCTATTTCTCTCTATTGGGGGGAGTATATATATATTCACAAGTGTGTGGGGTTTGCACATCTGTGTGTAAGTGCATATATACATGTATGCACATTCATGTGGAAGTAAGAGGGAAGAAGCCATCAATCATGGTTTCTTAAGTCTCTTACTTGGCCTGGGACTCATCAATTAAGCTAGGCTGGATAGCCAAGGAGCCCTGGAGACAACCCTATTACAACTTCTCGGACCATTTGAAATTATACCCTCACACCATAAGGCTGAACCTCACACAAGTACTTTGCAAACTGAGCTACCTCCACAGTTCTTCTTCCATTTTTTAAGGAGAAGTGTAGGATCATGTGGCACAGATTATTGATTGTCCAAAAAAAAAAATGTACTTTCTCCTCCTTCCGTGGAGAACACAAGGTTGCCTTGGGTGTCTATGTGGTATGTGGTTCGTGAACATGCATTCTGTGCTGGTGCTATTGAAACCACAGATATACCTTTTCCATTTTCTCTCTACTCCTTTTCTACCAGCTGAGCCATGTAGGTAATTCAGACATTCATCAGGATGTAAGAGCTCACTAGAGTGCTTAGTTGGTAGCATAAAGCAAGTCCAATCACCCTGAAAGGAAAGGTGGGGATTGCATTCTGGGGTCTCCTTTTTGAAGCAATTTAACTTCCACCTAATTGAAATACATCACCTCTAATGATCCTCCCAGCTCAGAAGGACTAGGTAGGTGCCTTGGATTTGTATATAATCACTTCATTAGAGAAACCTGTACTTTTAGGGACTGTCATATTTAATGGATGCACTTAACCTTTAATCTTCTCTGAAATTTTTTTCCTCTGTGTATGTGGATGTGTGTTTCCTGGAGATAAAATTAAGTTTGCACTTTTGAAACAACCACTTATACTAGCAGATGGAATGAGAGTAGCGTGCTTAGCTTCTTTATTAATCACAAGAAAGCCCAGAAGCAATCATTCTATAAATCATTGTCATTTCTGCAAGCTCTGCCATAGTCCAGAGAGTGTTAGAGTGACTGGACCTCCACAAATAAGGCATTACACCAGAAATGGTAGATGAGATTTTCAGTCAGGTACAGACCTCTTTTAGTTTAATAACTACATGTTATTTCATCTACTTAACGTATTCTCAGTATGATCTCATACTTTCAAAGCTAGACTTGAATTTGCTATCTAGCTAAAGATATTCTTGAACTTCCTTTTTTACATTTTTTTACTGGTTATTTTATTTATTTACATTTCAAATGTTATCCCCCTTCTTGGTTTTCCCTCTACAAGCTCCCTATCCCATCACCCTCTCCCTGCTTGTATGAGGGTGTTCCCTCTACCCACCCACCCATTCCTGCCTCACCACCCCAGCATTTCTCTACACTGGGGCATCAAGCCTCCACAGGACCAAGGACCTCCCTTCCCATTGATGCCAGATAAGGCAATCCTCTGCTACATATGCAGCTGGAGCCATGGGTCCCTCCATGTGTAAACTTTGGTTGGTGGTTTAGTCTCTGGGAGCTCTGGGGGTAGGGGGAGTGCCTGGTTTGTTGATGTTGTTGTTCTTCCTATGGGGTTGCAAACCCCTTCAGCTCCTTCAGTCCTTCCCCTAACTCTTCCATTGGGGTCCCCGTGCTCAGTCTGATAGTTGGCTGATAGCATCTACATCTGTGTTGGTCAGGCTCTGGAAGAGCCTCTCAGAGGACAGCTATACCAGCTCCTGTCAGCAAGCACTTCTTGGCATCAGCAATAGTGTCTGGGTTTGGTGTCTACATATGGGATGGATCCCTAGGTGGGGCAGTCTCTGGGTAGCCTTTCCTTTAGTCTGTGCTCCACTCTTTATCCCTGCATTTCCTTTAGAAAGGAGCAATTCTTTAATACTTTTGACATGGGTGGATGGCCTCATTGCTTAACCAGGCGCCATGCCTAACCTCTGGATATGGTTTCTACAGGTTCTCTCTCCCATTTGTTGGGTATTTCAGTCTATGTCATCCCAGTTGGATCCTGAAAGCCTCTTGCTTTACTGGAATCTGGGACTATCTAGTGGCTATCCCCAGTTCCCCACCCCCCACTACACACACACACACACACACACACACACACACACACACACACACACACTTCTGTTCAATTTCCTGACCCTCTGTGCTTCTCCCTGTCTTCTCCCCCTCCCCTCTCTCTACCCCAGGTCCCTCCTTCCCTCTACCTCCTGAGATTATTTTGTTCCCCCTTCTAAATAGGACTGAGGCATCTGCACTTTGGTCTTAATTCTTCCTGAGCTTCATGTGGTCATGGATCATGTATCATGGATATTCCAAGCTTTTTGCCTAATATCCACTTATCAGTGAGTATATACCATGTGTGGTATTTTGTGACTGGGTTAACTCACTCAGGATGATATTTTCTAGTTCCACTTATTTGCCTGAGAATTTCATGAAGTCATTGTTTTTAATAGCTGAGTAGTACTCCACTGTGTAAACATACCACATTTTCTGTATTCATGCTTCCACTGAGGGACATCTGGGTTGTTTCCAGCTTCTGGCTATTATAAATAAGGCTGTTATAAACATAGTGTAGCATGTTTCCTTGAACTTCTTTACTTCTCTGCCTCTACCTCTAGAGTTCTGCTATCACTGATGTATGCCACCATGCCTAATTTATGGGTTGCTATAAACTAAATCTTTGGGGCTGAGAAGATGGCTCAGCAATTAAGAGCACTGACTGCTCTTCCAGAGGTCCTGAGTTCAATGTGACTCACAACCATCTCTAATGGAATCTGATGCCATCTTCTGATGTGTCTGAAGAGAACAATGGTGTGCTCATATACATAAAATAAATAAATCTTTTTTTAAAAAAAAAACTAAATCTTTGAGGCTAAATACCTGCTAGGAAACACTCTGCCAAGTGAGTCAAAGGCTTAGTCCCTTAATGCAGTTTTAATTTGTGGCAAATTACTCTACTTCTCAGTAACCCAGCAATATAGTTTTCCCAAGAATAAATGTTAAAGAGAGAAAATGATAAAAAGGAATGACAGTCATTTGCCAAAGACTTCCAGGTAGTTGGAGAAGAGGGTTAATCAGCCAGAAGGATGCAGCAGGCAGGGGAGGCAGTGGGAGAGTGGGATGAAAATGAGAACACAGTATAATGACACATGTATGAAAATGCCATGAGCAAGCACACTACATTGAATTCTAACCTAAAAAGTATTCTTCTTCATGGTCACTATCTCTTCTGATATCTCAATGGAATGTACTAAAATATCATATTGTGGAAGACACATATGGCTCATTGAATAAAAGGCAAGCCTGGCGTCCTGAGTTTGATCCCTGGAACCCACATGGTGGAAAAACTTTTGCAAGTTTTCCTCTGACCTCGATGTACACATTGTGACAAACGTATCACCTCCCTAACATAATCAGTCAATCAATAAATATAATTTTTAAGTGTAAGGGTTCATTTTAAAATAGAATGGTGTATTAAAGCAAGTAGAAATATAATGTGTTAGTGAACTCAGCACAATCCTGGTAAAGGAAAGACCTTGTTGGGATTTATTAATCTCAGAATCCAGGTTGGTCACTCATAAGCTTTTGGATGCCTGTTTAATGCTCATTATAGACTCACAGAGCAGGTAAAACAGAACAGGCCTAAGTCTAGGTGCTTGGGACATGTTGGTGAGCAGAACAGTAAAGTTGTTCACTTCTCCATGACAGACTGCTAAGCTTTCTATGATTGTGTCTTCCTAAAACTCATCTGTGTAGTCTAACCTCCAATAACGAAGTACTAGAGTTAGGCAAGTTAATTAAGCCACGAGGATTCTGTCCTTATGAATGGAATAGGTGCCTTGTAAAAGAGAATTCCTTCTCCCATGTGAGCATTTCTGATTTACATAAACCACAAAGTGATTCTGACTAGCTACCAAGTCTGATAGAACCTTGAATTTGGACTTCTTGACATCCAGAACTATAAGAAATAAATTTCATAGACATAATTTTCTATAGCTATTTCTTACTAGATTAAAGGTACCATAACAGACATACAGTAAACATAAGTATATCCAGGATTGAGCCCAACAAGTTGTATTTCTGATAAGTTCTGAGGCAATACTATGGTATTGCCATACCTTAGTCACCAGCAGTACAATAATTTTGTTCCACACTACAGTGTCTGGTGATCTCTTTAAATGTATAAATGAGAGAGTTTCTTCTCTGTTGGAATAATATGAAACTTCAAAAACCTGGAGACTTGGGGCTTAAGATTGCCTTGGCCACTCCACCTTTTCTTCTCATCCTTCCCCCATATCTTGAACTATCTAGGCATAGGAAGAGCTGGGTTGCTCTTCTGCAGTAACTATCACTCTACCAGTCCTTCACAGAATTCCCCAACAACACATTTATTTATCTGCCTCCCACAACATACTTGGAGCTCTTTAAGAACGCTTTATTAAATTTTTCTTATTTTAGTCTCTTTAGCTTTGCTCATAATTTGGTAGTAAAGACTCCTGAGGTTTTCTTTTCTTAAAACAGGGTCTTGATATATACTTCATAATTACCTTGAACTTTTAGTGTACCCAGTCCATTCTTGATTTATGATCCTCCTGACTCAGCTAAGGTTATAGGCATATACTGCCATGCCCAGATTTCTGGGGACTTTAAAAAAAAAAGTTGTAAAGGACACACTACTACTACTTGTCACTATCACTATTTAGGTGACGACTGCCAGTAAAACCATAACATGATCTCTCACAAGCAAATATAGTGAGCCTCCCCTATTATTTTTCAAATGTCCCTCAGACATCACAGAAATTAAAGCTTTATCATTTTTACCATTATCTTTACAAATATGAAAGTTGTTTTAGAATAAACAGGTGCTTTTTTACAGTTTTACTATAAACTGAATTACATGGAATATAACTTCCATATAAGTGGAGGAAAAATATATCTTGTTTGGCTGGGAAATTTACAATGAAATTTTCATTATTTGGACAAATCCATCCACAGTCTGGATGTCCTTGAGTCTCCATTGCATAAGGATAATGCTGACCTCCCTTTGTAGATGATAAGACTACAGCAACATGATAATGTGTCTAGACACAGAGAATTGGGCACACCATGTGGACAATACGACAGAGTAGGCACACCGGCTACCATTGACCCAGGTGATTCTCTTACTATTAGAAGCATGCCAGAACAGACTGCTGGGAAGTAAATCAGGAAGGTTTTCCTTTAACAAAACTATGCCAGAGCTTAAAAGTATATTTAAATTACTTTGCTTTGACTTTTCCTTTGTTTAGACATAGGAAAATGTGTTGAATTTTCTTCACAATCTTCTTTATGTCCAGACTATTGATTGTTCTCCACAAAGGGATGATAAGGCCACTTTACTGAAGACAACACTTACACAACTCACTGAACATAGAGAAGTCAAGCTGATGACTACCTAGAGTCTTCACCCCCACTGACTAGTATGGTGCTGGATGAAAAAACGTTGTTTTTCTCTCAATGGGTCTACAAACCACAATGAAGGGCAGGCCCCATAACTCCATAGATTCAACAGATAGCAAAACAAAAGGAACTCACTGGCATTTTTGGTGACTCTGTTTCATAAGGCTTTGTCAGGGCCTTTTGGTTTTTTAGCCTTACAGTTTTGTGTTTTTATTGGATTTCTATGTGTACAAGTGTGTGTCTCCACATCTATACGTGTTTTTGTGCCTTTTCTTTGGGTCTTTTTCTTTTGTGTGTTTGTTTTATCTTACTCTGGTTTGTTTTGTTTTATCTTATTTTATTTTGTTATTATTTTTTAGTTGCTGTTTGTTTTTTTTTTTAATGACAGAGGAAAAGAGTATGGACTTGAATAGGAGAGGAAGTGTGGAGGATCTGGGAGGAGGTGAGGGAGATGAAACTATATTAGAATACATTTGTACTGGCTGGTTTTGTGTATCAACTTGACACAGGCTGCAGTTATCACAGAGAAGGAAGCCTCAGTTGGGGAAGTGCCTCCATGAGATTCTGCTGTGGAGCATTTTCTCAATTAGTGAACAAGGGGGTAGGGCCCCTTGGGGGTGGTGCCATCCCTGGGCTTTGAAGTCTTGAGTTCTATAAGAGAGCAGCAGGCTGAGCAAGCCAAGGGAAGCAAGCCAGTATGGAACATTCCTCCATGGCCTCTGCATCAGCTCCTGCTTCCTGACCTGCCTGAGTTCCAGTCCTGACTTCCTCTGGTGATCAACAGCAATGTGGAAGTAAGCTGAATAAACCTTTTCCTTTCCAACTTGCTTCTTGGTCATGATGTTTGTGCAGGAATAGAAACCCTGGCTAAGACGATATTGGAGTTTTAAAAAAAAATCTATTTTCAATAAAAGAAGATATAAAAAACTATATGCTACATTTTTAAATGTATTTTACAATAAACACTTTTAAATGTTCTTTATGCAGTGGACATGGATTAATACAGAGACTCACAACTAGTCCAAATGCAGGGAACAAATATTTGTGGAACATTCAATCATAAATAAGACACCAGCATTATATACCCTCCTGAAAAGTCGCAGGGGACACTGCAGAAGAGTAGAAAGAATGAAGAGACAGAAATTGGACATAACTGAGGCAAAACAAGGTCTTCTGGACATGACTGTCGCACTCACAAAACCGTGACAGCAGTGGTTGTCAATATTCCAACATGGATGTGGGATAGGCTCAGTAGAAGTTACTGACAGTTGACAGCTTCTGAGGGGGTGGGGTGTGACTTTTGACTTTTCCTTAGTGCTCATTATAATTTACCACTTTACACACACAATAGCATATAGTAAATGTCTGGTATACATTGTTGAGTGCATTTATTTGGTTCTACTTTTCCTCAGGGGCGGGAGAGCCTATTTTTTAAAAGAGAGCATCTACTATATAAATACCTACCTACAGAGAAAGCCAATAGAAACCTATGCACGCAGTGCATTATCATGAGCCTCTCTGGCCACAATTCTGAGAACAATTCACCCAGACTAAACCAGCCTGAGCAGCTTGACCACTTATAATCAATCTGGATGGTCCAGGAAAACAGAAATGTATTTTTTTTTCTCTTTATGCACTACAGTGTAGATAATCCTTTTAAACAGGAATTTTTAGAATGTGTGGGAAGGTATGCCTCATACTCTGCTCCAATTTAAACCAAGCATTCAGATTGGAGAGGAGCCAAAGACTTTGACATTAATGGAGGAAGAAGTAAGCATATTCATTTCCCCATAGCAAAGGACAGGGATAGCAGGTGGCCCCCAATCAGATGCACACACACACTCATAAACACACACACACACACACACACACACACACACAGTATATTTCTGTCACATACACATACCAAAAAAAGAGATTTTTCTATTCATATCCACATGAGCAATTACCATAGTAAGATAGGTTCTGATTCTTTTAAAAAGTTCTTCAAAATAACTAAAGAATGTACTATGAACGTTTTCTCATGCAATTATCTTCAAAACTTCAACTGGAAACTGGTGAGACTTAATGTCTGCATTACACTATGATATGGTCTAGATTTTCAGGGACATAAATCAAGTTTCTCTAAGAGCCCTAAGTAACTATTTCTCTGCTACTATCTTTGTGTTTAAAAGTCACCTAGGCAACATTTTCTATAGTTACTAATACAAATTTGCTAAGAATTAATTTCTGGGAAACCTATTTGGAAGCTGATTAATTTCTCAGATGTCCTGAACAGCAGTTCAGCCAAATGGCACCATATAGTGTAGCCAAATCTTACACAAAAGGAACTCACCGGGGTGGTTTAGTTTTCTATTTTAAATGTAACTTATCCTATTAAATATAGTATCAGCATGTGTTTGCTTGCTTGCTTGCTTGCTTATTTCTTGGAGACAAGGTCTCAAGTTGCCCAGGATAGCTTCAAACTTGCCAAGTTACTAAAGATGACCTTGGATCCTGATTCTCCTGTCTCTATCTCCTGAATACTGAGATTACAGATATGTGTCACCACATCCAAGCCATGTGGTACTGAAGATTATATAGGGTGGGACTGAATGTTCTGGCAGCATGTGTATAGTACAGGATTGCAAATTCGATCATCAATAGGAGGAAAGGACCTCGGCCTTGTGAAGGTTTTGTGCCCCAGTGTAGGGGAATGCCAGGGCCAATAAGTGGGAGAGGGTGGGGTGTCAGGCATGGGGAGGGGGGAGGCAACAGGGGTTTGTTCTTGTTGTTTTTGTTTGTTTGTTCGTTTTTTGGAGGGGAACCTGGGAAAGGGAAAATTTACATGTAAATAAAGAAAATATCTAATAAAAAATAAAAATAAAAAAATAAAAAAAACAAAAAGCAAAAATAAAGAAAAAAAAAAAGAATATATAAAGTTCCAAAAAAAAAATCCCATTTTTTCCCCTTTTGAGAACTTTCCATGTCCCAGGCTTATTTTTAGAATGAGTCCTTTGGGTTCTGAGTTTTGGTTTTTGGTTTGTTTTGTTATGTTTTCTTTGGGGGTTTGTTTTGTTTTGTTCTTGGTTTTTCTTTTTTTTAGTTCTTTATATATCCTCAATCCTCTGTCAGATATATAATCAACAAAAATTCTCTCCAACTGTGTGGGCTTTCTCTTTACCCAGTTTCTTTAGCTATACTATCATTTTCGTTTTACGACATTCTACTTGTCAACTGTTGACCTTAATTCTTGGGCGAATAGAGTCCTGTTTAGGGCATCCTTTCCTACACCTATATCATTTACGGCCTATGTCTTCTAGCAGTTTCAGTGTTTGAGGTTTTAGTCTTAGGTCTCTAACCACTTGGAGCTAGTTTTGTGCAAGATAATATATATGGGCCAAGTTTCATTCTTCTGCATATGGACATCCAGTTTTCTCAGCAGCATTTGTAGAGGATACGTTCTTTTATCCAGCTTATGTTTTGGCATCTTTATCAAACATTAAGTAGCTGACGTTACATGTGCTTCTGTCTGGGTTCTCAATTTTATTTCACTAGTCTATGTGTCTATTATGTGACAGTACCATGTGATTTTTATTATTATGCCATGTCTGAATCTTACCACACTCCCCTCGTAGTACTTTGGACTAGCTTCTACTATCATTGCTGATTCTCCTTGGATAGCTGATGAGACACACTCGAAATAAAATAGTTTGAACCTCTAGAACATAACATAACATAGTCCTTAACTAATTCTTCACCTCATGAGCTTTTCACATCTCTTCATAATGTGCTCTCTCTTTATATCTCCAACTCCAATTCTTTTTTACTCCCTCACCCTTATTTCTAGTTATGTTGCCTTAAGTTTCTCAGATAGGCCTTGCTTTCTCCATTTTAATTCATAGAACTTGTTGTTCTCTCTGTCTGGTATCCTGTTTTTCTTTCTTTACCCACAATTCACTATTCATTCTTCAAGACAACACTTTCTTTCATCCTGAAAGACTCCCTTGAGCTCTAGACTGGGTAACATAACCCTAAAAGGTGTCTTTTACACACCCTGTATTTTTTAACTTAGAAAAACATCTTTTCTCTCTCTCCAGTAACTAGGAACTAATAAAGCTTATGGTAGGTATCTTGCCCACTAGCATGTGCATCAACAAGCATGGGGTATATAAACACAAATAAATTATTTGATTAATAGGTTAAATGGGCTATTCCAAATGCCTTCACATGATAAGATGATCATTCCTTTCCATTAATGAAATCTAATAGGCTTCAGAGATTTACCCAACATCATTGTAGCATTCTGACATCAAAACAGTTCTCTAGTCTCCCTCTCCAGGGCAAGTGCTATTCCAGTTGTCACAAGAATTACAAAGCAAATGTCCACCAAATCATCAGTGAAATGGGAGAATTATTAGTTCATATGAAGTACATTGTGTCAAAGTAAAGAACAAATGCTTCATTTGGGGGAGTACCCACTATTTGGACCCAACTGTTGATACAAGAAAAAAAAAAACTTTACCAGATGTTACTCTTGTTTTTTTCCAGAATAATAAGTAACCTAGAACTTAGGCAAAACTATTCTAATTTTAAATTAGGAAAAAATAAAATACATACAATGGAATATACCATACACACAAGGTACTCATCATAATTCCTAGGCCAATTCTATATTACATTGAGTTATATAGAGCTTCAATTTTCTTTATGACCTAAGCTTACCTTGAAACAGAATTTGTACTTGGACAATTCATCATTTGCTAACTGAAGGAAAATGATGTCTTGAGGATCAAAAAATTCAATAACAGACAATTGTCTTTTTCCAGAAAGAGATACTTGCCTTTTCAATTGCTTTAGAATTGATCAGCCCTACATTAAGTAGAGCTGCCTTCTAGACTGTGGTAACCCATACATCATATAACAGAAATCAAAAACTTTGAGAAAGTCAGTTCTTCTCAGGAGATAACAAGATAGAACTAATACAAAGATATTAGACTGTGTTTTATTTCAGAAAAGAAATGAAGCCAAAATTTCATGGTTCTTCCCCTCTCCATATGGCTAATCAATGGATGGCAATAGACTTTAGCACTGGACTCAGAGGCTGGGGTACACTTTAGCTCTTAGACCTGCAGCCAGATTGTCTTAAGTAAACGCTGATCTTCTTGGAGCCTCAGAATCCTCATGATTTAAATACCCTCACAATGAATACAATGAAAGAGAGATGAAGCAAGCAGAGAGGATTTGCTTCTTATTGTATACCATACCGAAGTTAAGAGCTGAAAGACTAACTGTGTTAACTAGACTCTCTTATTCTTATGGACTTAGAATAGTCTTATCCTCAGATCCATGCTATAAACCTGAATATAATTCAGAGTAACTGAAATGCTCATAATAAACATTAATTCACATAATCCTAACCTGCCAAGCAATATGTACCCACTGGTGCAATAGTGGCAAGTCTGTTATGGCTGTAACCATCCTTCTATGATTGGATTTTCAGCCCGAGTCACAGAAATCTGAGACTGTTATTGTAGACCTAGTTTTAAAAAAAAAAAACAAAAACAAAAAATAAAACAACAAAAAAAGCATGGCTGAGTTCTTCTTAGGCCTTTAGGGGTGAACTTATAACAGTTCTTTTGTTTAAAAGACATGACACAAAATTGCCTTCTAAATGCTTATTTTTACATACCCACAAATAAATTCTACATCCAGCTTTTCCAAGAGAAGCTTCCTTACAATGAACTGCAATAAAATCAGTACTTGTATCTGATCCAGAATAAGTGATAGCTGAGGGCTCAGGCCATTTATGCCACCCCCTTTGAGATTCGGGGAAATTTGCAGGAAAGGGGTGGAAAGAATGTTCAGATAAAGAAAAGGGCTGTGAAATGCTGTATTCTGGGCATGACACCACCATTACAATAATGACCTCAAAAGCACTGAATTTTGTCTGTGTTGAGTCAGCATAAAATGGACCTGTCATCAGGCAAGCATAGATTGAGGAGTGACTCTCAGGATCAACTTAAACCACTAAATCACCGACTACTAGTAGATTCTGGGAGAGAGGTTGGAATTGTCTTCACTTGTGTTGACCTCATGTGAGCCCTCCACCTCATATGAGCCCTCTAGGCTCTAATAGATGGTCACAAGTTAGATTATATTCAAAGGGCCACAAGACAAAACATAGTGACACAGATGTGACTGGTAAGGAAACAAGGATCAATCAAGGAAAACTGGGAAGAGTGGGGTGAGGTAACCAGAATATACTATATACAAGTATGAAATTATCAGAGAAGAAAACTGGTATTATAGGAAAAAGAAACCCACAAACACAGAAAAGGAAGCCAAGCTTTGTACTCTTGAGCTAATTTGTTTGTATAATTTTATCCAGTTCCTATACTCTTCGTTTTTCAAATGTTAAGAAGTCAGGAATGTAGCACATAATTTTTGCTACCCCACCTTAAGCTCCCGGCAAGCTGTACTACCAGCACTGTCCAGGTTCCCTTGGATCTGTAGGTGAAACACACACACATTATTTATATTTTTTCAACCTCCTTTATTGGCTCAATTGTTGGGCCCTTCTAATCTGCTGTGGCTCCCGTGGTTAGCGTGCCCTTCCCAATACTCTTTGCTCAGTTACATTCTTGTTCAGTAACCCAAAGCTACCACCAGCTTTAGTTGTGCTTCTTATCTCCTACCTGGGGAACTGGCCTATGGCCACTCTGCCCAAGACCTCACATGGCTGGTCACTTTTTCTCCCTGCAAAGCATGGTGAAATCTCCCTGCATCTCTTAGCCTGACGGCATGGCCCCAGAAGTCTTTTCTTCCACCCATCAATTGGCCCCTGGCACTGTTATTGCTTGATCAAGAACCAATTGGGGAACAGGACCCATCAGAACTACTCCCTACACAGGAATACTACCAATTAAAACTTCAACGCCATCCTAGTACTTTCTCAAGAGTAGTAATTGATAACTGTAAGTATTCACGGTCAACATACTCTATGTTTGTTTGTACTTATTTGTTTGGCCTTCATATCCAAGCAAGTGAGTCAAAGATCACACACTGAGAAATAATGGCATTGGGATTTCAGTTCAACACCTCTGCCTCTCAATTCTGAGATCTTTGGGCATGATACAACACTGACCACTAAAATATAAGTTTGCCCCTACAATGCCTTCTTTCTATCCTTATTTACTCACTCAAAAATTCTGTAGAGTCTACAGTGTTGTAGACTCTCAGTAAGCCTGCATGACAAAGGAGAGAAAAATTATGACAAGTCAAAATTAAACATTATGTCATAGGCAAGCTTCTAATGATGCTCAGAAGAATAAATTTTTAAAAACTAAAAGATTGATTGATTGATTGATTGATTGATTGATTGATAGATAAATGGATGGATGGATAGATAGATAGATAGATACATAGATACATAGATACATGATGGATGGATAGATAGATAGATAGATAGATAGATACATAGATACATAGATACATAGATACATAGGAATAGGACAGCAAGAAAGAACAGGAGGATCAGTTCCACTTGCAGGCAGCTGTTCCAGGGCATGCATGCCTGGCAGGCACAAGTGAAGTCATTAGAATGTAATGAAGTCATAATAGGAAAGGAACCTAACAGTGACTAAACTCTGACTTTGCACCAAATATAGTACCTACTGTGCCACTTTTCTAATTGTCTCTTCTATCCATTTTACTGATCTGAGATAGTATATCAATTCGGTAAACCAGGATCTGTGTGTTACTTATACTAGGTTGTCCCAGGCTACATTTCAAATGCTGTCTATATAGTGTTTGAAAGTTTCTGAAGAAGTTATTGTTATTCCCTCTCACAGGGAAGAAAACAAAGTTTGAAGGAATTTTGGGAAGTTTACCCAGGTTTTCTAATTGCTGTAACAGCAATTAAATACCTGACAGGAAAAAAAAAAATAACAGACTAAAGAAATTATTTGGCTCATGGCTTCAGGGGTTATCAAGCAAGAAAGCCATGACAAACAGAGCACCATTCTCAGTGATGGGAGCTTGCAGAAAGATTTATTACATCTTGGACAATCAGGAAGCAAAGCGCTTAGGACAGAGGTAGTGAATATGGGACATGTGAAGAGAAGGATGCTGATACTAAGTGTCTGATCTAAGCTCCTTACAGGCATTTAGGTTAGACATTGTGCTCTCAGGACCACTCTGCAAAGAATGGGAATGTAAACACTGCTTGTGAGTAGGTGACTCACAAAGTCATTCTACTGTTCCAGGAGTAGCCAGATGCCAGCATTTATCTCATAGATCACAGCACTCTATTCAATAAAATTTCCTGATTATCTTTCCCACCTGGAGCATAGCCAGCAGAGGTGAGCTGCCAATGGAAAGAGATGGCAGAGACCACAGCCAAACATTAGATGGAACTCAGGGAGTCTTATGGAAGAGTTAGGGGAAGGACTCAGTAACCCAAAGAGGACAGGAAATCCACACTAACCTGGCCCGTGGGGGGGCTCCCAGAGACTGAACCATGACAAACCAAAAAGCAAGCACAGGCTGGACCAATGCCCCCTGCACAAATGTAGCAGATGTACAGCTTGGTCTTCGTGTGGGTTTCCCAACAACTGGAATTAGGGTTATCCCTGAATCAGTTGCCTCCCTGTGGATCCTGTTCCCCTAATTGAGTTGATTTTTCTGGCCTCAGTGGGAAAAGATGAACCTAGTCCTGCAGTGACTTGATGTGTGTAGGACTGGAGCTAACACCCAGAGAAGGCTCCCCCTTCTCAAAGGAGAAAAGGAGAGAAGAATGGAGGGAGGATCTGGGTGAGGGGGCTACTTGGAGGAGAGAGGGTACTGATATTGGAATACGAAATGTATGAAATTTTATTAATTTTAGAATAGGGCACAAAGAAAAGTAAACCCATGTAATATGTCAGGTTTCCTATTAAACTATGTCTTAGGTGGGTTGAAAAAACACTTTTGAATACTGCTGCTCAATGGAGTTGTGCACTGTCATTTGCCCTTGTATTGAGGAGACCACACTTGACCAGGAGTCAGAAGAGCAGCCTTAGTCACTGTCTTAGGGTTTTACTGTTGTGAACAGACACCATGACCAAGGCAACTCTTAAAAGAATAGCATTTAATTGGGGCTGGCTTACAAATTCAAAGATTCAGTCTATTATCATCAAGGCAGGAACATTTCAGCATCCAGGCAGATATGATGCAGGAGGAGCTGAGAGTTCTACATCTTCATCTGAAGGCCACTAGGAGAAGACTGTCTTCCAGGCAGCTAGGACAAGGGTATTAAAATCCATACCCACGGTGACACATCTAATTCAACAAGGCCACACCTACTCCATCAAGGTCATACCTCTTAATAGTGCCACTCCATGGGCCAAGCATATACAAACCATCACAGTCACTAACCAGCATTGTCACCAAGCTCCAATCAGTTGACCTCTATGGGTTTCAAATCTTTCCCTGCATAAGCATACCATAAAGTCATATCAGAGAAGTCAAATTATGCTGTTATTAAGGAAATAGGAATAAAACGTAGATCTGCCCCCCAACACTGTGTGAGGTACTTTCCATCATACAGGGGAGATACACCATGCACACACAAACACACACACACACACACACACACACACACAATCACATCACCCACCAACTTATATGTTTAAAAGAAATACCAAAGGGATTTCACAAAGAGGACTGGAAAAATCTAATGAATGATTAAGGCTATAGTTTGGATCAAATAGAGTTTAAGTATCTAATTTGCCACACCAGCTGGCAGAATAAATCAGGATTCATATCCCTCACTGGTAAGAGTCTCAGCTAGAATCACCCCCATAGACCCCTGGAGACTCCCCCATCCCAAGTCTCTGGCACATCCTAGAGATGCTTCCTCCCCCTAACAATTAGAGTGGAAGCTTTCTCTGACTCTGTACTCTTACCTTTGCAAGACTGCCTTGTCAGACCTCAGTAGAAGAGGATGAGCCTAGTCCTGCTGCACCTTGTTGTCCCAAGGCTGGGTGGTACCCAAGGGGTGGGGGAGCTTATCCTTCTCAGAGGAGAGGGGGAAGTGGTAATGTGGGGAGGAGTTTATGAGGGTGGAACTTGGAGGAAAGAAGGGAGTGGGGGTTATGATCAAGATGTAAAGTGAATAAATACATAAACAAATAAATAAAAAAATTATACAGGAAAATCCTAGCCCCAATACCCAAACATATGCTTGTATTTTTAAAGACATGACCTTTTAAAGAGCAGTAAAGTCAGTTTTCATTTCCAGCAGCCTGGAGATAAAAACTATTGGATACAGAAGAAGCTTCCAGCTCAGCTACATTTGTTTTTTCTCTGTCCTATAACTAAATACATGAGATCTTCAGCAGATCCCCTCTCTCTCTCTCTCTCTCTCTCTCTCTCTCTCTCTCTCTCTCTCTCCCCAGAGTCTCTCTATGTAGTTCTGGCTGTCCTAGAACTTACTATGTAGACCAGGCTGACCTCAAACTCACAAAGACCCACTGGTCTCTGTCTTCCAGTGCTGAGGTTAAAGGCATATACCACCATGCCCAGGCCTGCAATACAGTCTTACTATCAAATCATCAACAATCTTCCTCATCTATAAACCCTACAAGCTACAGTAACGACCTAACAGGGAAGGCATGACCCCTAGTGCAATAGTGGCATGAGAGTTATGGGATAACCAACTACATTCTGCTTTGACTTGAAGCCCACTTCACAGGAGGGAATTTGTACCTGCTTCTATAAACCTGGTCAAGATCTCATGGCTGGGGAAGTCATAGTCCCTATCCAGGAGCCTAATACCATTGTTTTGATAAATCATATGGTCAAACTGCTTTCTAAATGCTCATGTTTATACCCATAGATTAGTGCTGCATGCAGCCTTCATTAGAGAAGCTTTTTACTGAGAGACTAGATTTTGGGTTCAGACTCCATTATAGTAAACCTAACCTAAAGTTAAACTTGAATTAACTAACAAGCTGGCATTCAGCACTGGTTTCCAGGTTAGTCCCCAACAAACCTTCATCTAGCATGAGTTTCCAGCTTACAAGCCTGCCCCTGGCCCTCCACTTCCTAACAACCACCAATCAGGAGGAAAGCAGAAGTTATATTTATGATTTGACTCCCAACACCATTTTAAAGGACAACAAAATTCAATAATAGCCTCCCCAATCAGATGTGTGCCAGGCTAGAAACCCCCCTACTTGTTTGCTTGCCTCTATAAATGTTTGCCTAAAACTGGGCTCAGGGCTTTACCCTCCCTCTCATTCTGTTGCATCAGAGATGCTAGTGTAGTGCAAGCTTAAGATTAAATAAAAACCCTAGTGTGATTGCATTGGAATTGGCTCCTTGGTGGTCTTTTGGGGTTCACAAATTAGGCACAACATTACTACATCTGGGAATGTTTAGTGCTGAAACTCATAACTGGCTAAAGTACAGAGAATAAATGGTTGTGGTATGTTCAGCCCAAAATGAGACAGTTCTATCACTGACTCCAAGACTTGGAAAATAGTACAGAAAAGAATGGCAGGAAAAAGTATAAGAGTCAGATGTATAGCAAATATACATGACATCCCTGTTATACTCATGAATTCACTGTGGGTTTCTGTACAAGATTCACCTCCTCATCATTCATCATAAATGGGGCAGTGGTCCATGAGACTCAATTCCTTTCTAGGGGACTACTGACAGTTAGCTGTTGTTGGAGGAGTGTCACTTTATTCTATGGTATAGCCATTGATAAGTTGTTCTTGCTCCAGCAAATAACTGCCCCTTTCTGCTAGGGAAAAAGACTTAAAATAGGTAGTCATTCATAAGAAGGCAGCATAAAGGTAGGAGTTGGACTCATTGGTAAGAAGGGTTTTTAACAAGAGAGGTATGGGGATAAAACAGGAAAATGGGGACTCCAGGGTGCTAAAAGTCATTAATCAAGCAAGATCATCAAACAATAATAAAAATGTTTTCATAAAAAACAATATGGTTCAATGAGTTCTTTAAGAGATGAAACCCAAAGTCACTCATGCTTATTTTAAAGGTTAATTAGGATACAAGAAATACAGAGGTGTGACCGTGTGAGAACACAGCCAGAAGAAAACCATCTCCAAGCCAAGGAGAAGGGCTTCAGAAGAAACCAAACCTACCAAACACCTTCATGTTGGACTTCTAGTCTCCAGAATGGTAAAAGCTTAAAATTTAAGTCACTGGTCTCTAGTGTTTTGTTATCCACTAGAAAACTAATTCACGGAATAACCTCTACAAAGTGTCGGTTGCCAACTTCACACCCATTCCCCTTTGCTTTCTTATTAATTGTAGCTTACTTTTATGTAAAAATCCATTGGTATGTTACAGAGGAAAGTGATCTTATCTGAGGTCACAGAATAGTGTAAATAATCCAAGCAGCTGGTACAGCCCATTCCTACTAGTGATGATTTAGTGATGATATGGTCACATGCCTGTGACCAAATTCAGACCAGAAGGAATGAGACAAACCTCATGGTGGCTCCTGGGAAGTTTTCTCACTCTTGGTGGAGACACGTAGCAAATATGCTCTCTAATTCCCATAAGAATTTCTGTCTAGATAGGACACCTGAAATGTCTACAGCTATTTTGTGACCTAGCAGGAAGCCAGCGTGAAAGCTGACAATTCCCTAACAGTGGCAAAGAGGAAAGATGAGTGATGACACTTCTCACTGCTATCTTGGGCAAATCTGCAGCACTTCCCACTTTAGGCCTTGCAGGGATGGCAGATAAAAAAAATTTCCTTTCTATTTAAGCCAGGAGAGGAGTCATCTGCTGCTACAGCTAAAGGCATGCTAGTAGGTCTGGTCCATGATCCTTTACAGCCCTTGGACTTCCTGGAAGTCATGTTCTGAAGACTGCTGGCCACAATCAAGATGAGAGGAGAAAACTTAAACATCACCCACCACATCTCTGCGAAGTAGTAGGATACTTTGAGAGACTAATATATATGCCATTCCCTATTCTTTTCACAAAGACCCTGAAATCTGTTTTAATCCCTTAAATGGTATAGGTTCTGGAAGCATCTTTTGTTCTAATATTTTACCATTATCCTAGTTTCCTGACATGAACCTTCTAAATTTCAAGGTTAATAGGAATATCTCTTATTATAATGGACAGTTTTGGGGTTTCTGAACAAGGGTTGGTCATTAGAAAGATCAAATCAATAACAAAAACTTGGATCCGACAATACCACATCCCAAACTCTAAGGAAAGGCAGAGAGGTTAGAGGGTTAACAGTTGACTCTGCCTGTGTGATGATGGCGCCCCACGTAGTACCTGGAACATAAAATTGAATAACTTCAGGGCTAGTAAACATGTCCATACACTGGGAAGGCAGCACAAAACTACAGTACCAGAGTCCTGCCCTCAGGATCTGCAGACCTGGTCGCAATTAAATGTTCATTTCGTAGTTTGTCTGTACCCTTGATCAAATCTTTTATGATAAACTAATAAATGTGTATCCCTGGGC
>JADRCD010183286.1:0-25640 GCA_019843815.1 Montemys delectorum
TCTGGAAATATAATAAGTTCCAATAGCCTCTTCTATAAATCTCTTTGGTCAGAGTGTTTTCTTGTAACAGAAGCCAGTAATACATATACAAAGTAGTGGATTTCCTCTTGTCTTCTTTATACACATTGTTATACATTGTTATACTTTGTTCTCATTGACTCCTCTCCCTCCACATACTCCTCCCCCATTCCTTGTTCTCTCTACTCAGTTTCCTTACCTGGAAAATGGGGGTAATAATGTATAATATACTTCATAGGATTTTGAAAAGATTAAAAGGGGTAACTTAGACAATCCTCAAGGGAGGAGATAAGACTGGGCACAAGATAATTTTCCAGAAGAATTGACTTGACATCACCGGGGAAATCTCTGTCAATCATAATTGTCACGAGTATAAAATTAAACTTATTTTCTGAGCAAGACTGACTAAGATTGGCCCCACAGGTAGGGAAGAGATCCCAGGTGTTGTGGTCTGGTCTCTTCCTAAGTTGGTATAGGGAGCTGGGGAAAGGAGAAGTGGGTTTACCCTAAATAAAGCACACGCAATAAGATGGCATGGTTCCAAGTGACATTTATTTCAAATGGCTGGTTGTGCCATACTGTTTTACATTCAGTGACTGAAAACGTGGCCCCAAATCATTCATGATCAAATCTAAGCAAAGATACAAAGGTATCAAGAACATCCATTAGAAGAACAAAAATCCCCTGTGGTGGATTGAATATGCTTGGCCCAGGGAATGGGCACTCTTAGGAAACATGGCTTTGTTGGAGGAAGTGTGTCACTGTGGGGGTGGGCTTTGAGACCTACATCCTACCTGCCTGGAAGACAGTCTGTTCCTGGTTCCCTAGTGCCATGCCTGCCTGGACATTGTCATACTTCCCACTTTGATGATAATGGACTGAATCTCTGAACGTATAAGCTAGCCCCAATTAAATGTTATAAAAATTGTATTTAAAATATGTAGGGTTTGGGCTGGAGAGTTGGTTCAGTGGTTAAGAGCACTGACTGCTCCTCCAGAGGTCTTGAGTTCGATTCTCAGCCACCACATGATGGCTCACAACTATCTGTAATGTGATTTTGGCGCCCTCTTCTGGTGTATAGGCATATATGCAGACAGAAAACTGTACTTAATAAATAAACCTTTAAAAAAATTAAAAAAAAAAAAAAACTATGTAGGGTTTATCAGATTGTAGAATGGAAACCATTGTAGATAGCATAAAGAAAATGTGATGCTCATGAACTACCATTCCTGGGAAGCTACTGTGCCTTTCCACATAGCTCACACTCATGGTCTTCATACATAAAACAATTACAGTTTGATCTGTGGCTGATAATGAAGGCCGGTGGAAGTCACTAGAGTAATTAAAATAATTACCCGACTTCAGAGCCTCCACAGTTCCTCTCAATGTTTATTCTCATTTAATCTCTCTAATTATTTGTGTAGCAAAGTGAGCGTTGCTTCTCCTGTACTAATGAAGCTTGGATTGCCGGCCTCTCTGCCTTCGCTTGTTCTCAAATACACAGAGGTGAAAAAATAGTCTCATCTCGGGAGTTGGCAAAAAGCACGCATCCCGACTAGACACTTGCCTTTGCTGGTGAGGAATCCGCAGCCATGGCTCTGCAGCACAAAGATTGCAGGGTGATTAGCCCACTGTGGCGAATTGATCCTTCTTGACATTTGAGCCTGGGGTTTTGCAAGTGTGACTGAATCAACCTTCAAGTGGGCATTGGGGACAGACAGCTTTGGTGTTCTTAGTCAAGCAAGAAAGAGAAACCCCTTATATAGTTCTGTGTTTATAAATAGCTAAGTGATGCTAATGTGGTTGTGCAAATCAGTTGATAGACTCAGAGCTAATTCGTGTGTAAGTGATGGTTTAATATGAAGGCATTGATACCACATTAACCAAACATGTGAACATGAGTGCTTTCTGTCCAAATATCAGACTCAGACAGCTACATGAAAGAATTATGTCAAGTGATTCTAGCCCTGAATTTCAGAGATACCACCAGTTTTATTTGATAACCGGCAGAAACAAGACATTCAGAACACATTTTAAATGGCTCGTTTGTCTATTTTCATAGATCTGAATTCTTTATCATTTTATAGTTTGCATTTTTTCCAAAATTATATTTTACAATTTATCATTTTATCTAAGAATTGTTTGAGATTTAGAATGATTTCTTAAAATTTCAGATATTTGCACCTGTGAATAAAATGTAGTTTGTTCAGTAAAATGTCTCTTGCTTTTTAGAAATTTTTTGCATGTATATGAGTGATTAGCTTGCATGGTTGCATGCCTATGTACCACATGCCTGGTGCCCTTGAAGGTCAGAAGAGGATATCAGATCCTGGGACTGGGGTAGGAATGATTGTGATTTACTGTGTGGGTACTGGGAACCAAACCTGGGTTTTCTGATAGAATATCAATCACTGTTACATACTGAGCCATCTCTCTAGTCCCACCAGAATCCCATTTGTGTAGAGGTTATCAGTACCTAATTTTCTAGAATACTGGGAACTGACATTACCCAGTACTTCTTGTAAAGATTTATTTTCACTACTTTATTTGTATGTGTGGGTATGTGCATATGGATGCAAATGGCTACAGATACTAGAGAATGTTGAACCCCTTGGAGCTGGAGTTGCAAGTGGTTGTGAGCTTCTGATGTGGGTGTTGGGAACTGAACTCTGGGCCTCTGGGAAGGCAAAATGCACATTTTACTACTGTGCCATCTCTCCAGCCCTGATTGTAATAATTATCTAAAAAACAAAAACCCAAAACCAAACACCAAAAAACAAACAAACAAAAAAAACCACGATAGTTTTTATTTGAATTAAGAAAGAAGGCTATACATCATGACAGTATTTGTCACTTTCCATTTATTAATAAAATGTATAAAAGCCCAGTAAAATGTTGATAAAACCACACACTGTCATTTAAAATTCCACTCTGCCCATTACTGTCTTTAAAATGGGCATGTACATTAAACAGAAATTTATTAGGGATTCTTATATAAAAATCACATAACCTATTTTTTATAGCGGTTAGAAGAATCTAAGGAAACAATGTAGATGTTTTAGTTTCATTTTGTTTTTCAAGACAGTTTCTCTGTGTAGCCCTGGCTGTCCTGGAACTCATTCTGTAGACCAGGCTGGCCTCAAACTCAGAAATCTGCCTGCCTTTGCTTCCCAAGTACTAGGATTAAAGGCAAGCATTTGCCACCACTGCTCGGCAGATGGAAGTATTTTTAATGTCAAATAGTTACACACATAAAATAGAAGTGTTGAATGAACCAAGACTGAGCTTGAGCTGGTGATTATCAGGACTAGAAAACGAGACCATGCAAGTTCCTTATTTTTGTTGGGGCCTATTTATGTATGTTTCAAATTCTTTTCTAATAAAAAGTTACAAAGCAAAAAATAGATTATTTGTGCTACAATTCATTTACCATAGTAATATTAATGACCTACTGCCCTTGGTTTTTTAAATATCTTATTTGAGAATTTCAGACATATATGCAAGATTTTTGATAATAACATGCCCTACATTCTTTGAATCCAGAAACTGCCCTGCACGTTCCCCTCCCACCTTCATGCCCTCTATTGTTTTTAAAATCTCACTATGTCTTATTAATACTGCCTTCGTGTACGTGGGTATGGGTCATCCACTGGAGCATGGACAACCAACAAGGGGTCACCATTGTACACTTTCCCCAAATTACTCTCTCTCTCTCTCTCTCTCTCTCTCTCTCTCTCTCTCTCTCTCTCTCCAGCTAAGGTCAACTTGGCCTTAGCAAATGAATACAGGTCAGACATGACATGAGGTTACACTGTAACCTGTGGTAAGG
Organism: Montemys delectorum; assembly: GCA_019843815.1. Lineage (NCBI taxonomy): Eukaryota > Metazoa > Chordata > Mammalia > Rodentia > Muridae > Montemys > Montemys delectorum. The sequence continues at coordinate 3,848 of JADRCD010183286.1, forward strand.
ATGTAGAGAAACAAATAGACTGATATGTAGAAATAAAGGAGAACAGAGTAGCAAGCTCAGCCATTTATTCCAGGGCCCAAAGTGAAGCCTGGACTTTGGAATTGTCCTTGAAGAGCTACTTTGCCCTTCCAAATTGCTGCTTCTTGGCCTTTTGCCTAAGACCAACTGTCCTTTGCCCTTCCACAAGGTGGTTTCCCCTGTCTACTCTTTTTAAACCCCCACCTTTTTGTCCCGTATTCTAAATTCTAAAGAGAAGCCTCAAGTAACTGGCTAAGAGGTGACCTGCTAAGTCTTTCTTTAGGTCTGCAGACACCAGAACACTGGATGACCTTTGTGACTTCCTTCCTAGCCTTTAGTGCTGCGACTGAAAATCTAACAAGAACTGAAGACCCAGAGCTAGCCCAGGAGGTCAAGGTCTGTTAAAATGTTCAAAAGAGGCGAGATGTCTCCTTGACGACCAAGACCCTATGCAGCACTGTGGCCTTCCTGCCCTTCTTGAGCTGCTTGAAGATTAACCTCCATTATCAACCTGAATGGATTTAGAATAACCCAGGACACACACCCGGAGGAGTACATCCTGTGGTGAGGATGGAAAGGGAAGATCTACTAGGAATGCCGGAGCACAACATCCCCTATGCTACAGTCCCCACAAGTAATAAAAAGAAGGAAGGGAGCTTGCCACGGACATCCCTCTCTCTCTGCTTCCTGACTGTATATACAATTTGGCCAGCCAGTGAATAATAGTCCTGCAATCCAGCCTTCCTCACAATGAATCAAAATAAATAATAATTCTTCCTCTCTCAAGTTATTGATTGTCAGGAACTTGGTTGCGATGATAAAAACCCTCTAAAACAGCGGGTTTTCAGCTTACGGGTTGTGACATCTCGTGTTGTCAAATGACCTGTTCACAAAGGACCATCAGGAAGCCCAGATATTTATATGATGATTCATAACAATAGAAATATTACAGTTATGGAGTGGCAGTGAACATAAATTTATGGTTGGGGGGTCACCATAACATGAGGAACTGTATTAAAGGGTCACAGCATCAGGAAGGTCTCTAAGAGCTCCATTTCTCCCCAAGCCCTCCAAGTAAGGAGCTTTGAGGGGCTCCACATTCTGCAAGGCTAGTCTTTAAAGAAGCTTAACTCCTCCCACCAACTCTGGCCTCTGAGTGACTACTGACCTTTGAGCATCAGGAAGCTCAGAATCCGTTATGCTAGTGAGGGATGGGATTTAAGATTGAGACACTTGTATGGTTGACCTGCAAGAGATGCTTGAGAGCCTAGACAGGCAAGAGTTTGGATAGGGGGGCTGATGAGAGAAAACCTAGTAGGTGAACATTGTCTTTTGTGACTGAGATAATTTTCTGTGCCCTCATAAGTCTTTTCTAAATATTTGTTGGATCATCTAGCTACACACGCTTCTCTCACAACATGGACTTGAGGCTTAGATTGCAAACTTCAATAGAAAGTGCTGTCAATGACAACAGTCTGCCATATTTGTGAACATGGCTCTGACATCTTCACAGCCAGATCAAAACTGCTGGGAAGATGGCTCAGTGGGTAAGAGCACTTTCTACACAAGTGTCAGGATCTGCGTTCAAATCCCCAGTGTTGACATGAGAAAGCCAGCAGTAGCCATGTGATAATTTTAAACATTTCCTATCACACTGAAAACAAAAAGTACACCTTCTAAATCCAGACTATTTCCTCTTGAAGGTAAGTTTTAAGGAGCAAAGTAGAAGAAAACTTTATAAAAAGCAGAGCCTACTCCTTCAGTTTATGTTTGTCCAGGTAAAGACACTTGATAACGTTGTTGGGATGGGCTCTTTTTGTAGTTTTTTTCAGTGTTGAGAACAAAAATTTTGTTTTGATCTAATGGGCATCAGGCAGAGATGAGGAAGTTCTAGCTACTGTCTTGCTTTTGAATGACTCTCATATCTTGGTGCCTCATTTTCTCATACATAAAAAGAGCAGGTGCAGAAAATCCCTTGCAAATTTCCATAGTTGCATTAAATTTTTTGGTTTTGAGACAGGGTCTCTCTTAATATCCCTGGCTGGCCCTGGACTCGCTATGGTAGAGCAGGCTTTCCTGGAACTCACAAGAACATACTGCCTCCTGGCTTTATTCAACATTTTTTAATTGTAATTTTTTTTATTTTATAATTGTATAATTTACCCCTCCTTTTTCTCACTCCAAGATGTTCTATGAGTAACACCTCTAATCTCTCCTCTTTTCAAACTCATGGCACACATATGTATTGTATACGTACATATACACACATATATGTATATACATATATAAATACATATAAAAAAAACCTTGCTAAATGTGTGCAATGTTACTTGCACGTGCGTTTTCAGGGCAGAGCATTTGGTATTGAATAACCAATTTGTATGCTCTTCCCTGGGAAAGACTATTTCTCTTGCTCTCAGTGTTCCTTAGTTGCTTCTAGTTCTTTGCCTAGGGGTGATGTTTCCCTGTGACAAATTTCCCTCTTCTACATTAGCATGTCTATTGGTGTCATCTTTGTTCAGGTCTGTATTACACTTTCAATATCCTTGGCTCTTCTTGATGCTTATGACCAGTGTGTGTGTGTGTGTGTGTGTGTGTGTGTGTGTGTGTATTACTTTCAATTCATTGTCTTATAAGCATAACTACATATTACACCAGCAACTCACCCCCAAAATATCAGAACTAGAACAAAGGTCAGTGTTTTAAGTTCAATTTCTTCATATGGTAATTTTCTGGCTTGGATTAGTTTATTTTTATTGTTTTTACACTATTCACCTACTATCCTGCAGTTAGACAATTGAAATGCCAGCATTGATTAGTTTCTGGTTCTCCAGAGCCAAATTAAATGTGATGTGGTCTAGGCATGTGTTTGGTGTCTACGTGAAAGATGAATCTCTCAGAAGAGAGGGCTGGTCTCCTTATTCCTCTGTCCCACCGGTTTATAGAAAGAGTCTTCTTGGAGATCTTTTAGCCACAGAGGCTTAGTTGGCAAAGGAGCCTAGTGAGAGAGTGTGATTTTAAAGAAGAAATAATTTACAGGGTGCGAAGTTGAATCTAGTTATTTTTCAAGAGAAATGCCTCAGAAATCTATTCAAATAGAAAACAAGCAAGCTGGTGAAGTCATCATTCACAGACTACAGCCTCATTGTTGAGTCAGTACTTCAGCTAGTGCAGTGAAAGCTCTCTCACTCCAAACAAAGAACACCCTCTAGTCTACTCTCTAGTGGCTGGGTCCCAGGGCTCTTGTGGTTGAGATCCTCTGGTCGTGCAGGATCTGGGCACTTGACTCATTTGAAGCTGGTCATAATGAAACACACAAACTAAATGTGTGAACAGTGCCTGGCCAGTACACATCTGTAGTGCTTAGAGATTAGTGTTAAGAGAATGCTTGAGACTCAAGGGAAAACTCTTGAGTTGCACCATGGTGCCCAGGGAAAGGTGCTACCTCAGGATCAGGATCCATCCTGGATGCCCAACCACTCCTTTGACACCTATCTAAAGCCTATCTCTACACTTGATAAATGAATACAAAACAGTTTTTTCTTTTGTTGTCCCCCAAACCAAGAGATGCTTTATAACATGGAATGGGTTCTGTTTGATGCACTAAATACACTTTAATATAACCCTACAAAGTTAAAAATAATGCTTCTTTCCTTTTTATTCAAAAGCTAACATTTCTTTTACCATTCTCAAACTATCTTTAGTTGAATGTATAATTGCTCTGTAAATGTAACTTTTTCAGCATTTGAACTCATGATAAATTAGTTGGGACATAGACAACCCTTACAACAATAACATAGTAAGTATTCAGTAAGAATTGACTGCTATTATTGTTATCATCATCCTGAAAGGTACACTTCTGGTCCATCAACAGGCAGTTCTTTGGTGACAATTCAAATAGGTCTGATTGCTTGCATTTTTAAATAATCAAGTAGTCATTGTAATGTAAAAGCGCTAATTATCGGTGAAGAGGCCTGGATTTTCGGACAGAAGATTAAGGTCCCATTCTGGCCCCTCCCACTTTGTCTTTTATAACAGTAAGAACCAGGAGGAGCAGGACAGTGTTTCCCAAGGAATGGCTTGCATAGTGTATGAGTCAACCATGTAGAAATCATGCTACAAAAAACGCTCACCCGCATTTGAGGAGAGGGTTCTCTTTGAGTCCAAGGATTTATCATTCCTTCATGTTTTCTCATTATTGTTGTCTGTATGAGAGATCCTGTAATTGGAGAGAAAGGGGGTACTTATGGTCCATCTGTAGCTGATGTAAGACAAACTGCAGATTCCCAGGAGTGAGTCCATGTCTATCTTTCTGTGCTCCCTTTAACACAGGCTATTGCCAACCAGAAGAAAGACAGCTCCCTGGTGACACAAACTGAACAATGTGTGTTTTTTTAGTAGATATGCTTTGAGGACAAGGCTATTCTCCAGAGGCTGGGTCTCAGGACTCGCACAGTTGAAGTCCTCTCACTGTGCAGTCTGGGGACTTGATTAAAGTTGGTCACTATTAGAGTACTGACCAATATATTTCTCTTCTTTTTTTTCTCACTTTCATTTTCTTCGTCTCTTCCTCACCTGACTCCACCCCCAGGACCAACTTCTTTTCCCTTCTTTTTCTTCCACATAAACCACGCACATATCCCAACTTGCTCTTTTTTTTAGTGGCGCAGACTTGTTATTTAATGTTTTTTTTTCTATTTCTAATAAAAATACTCAACAGTATTTATGTGCCAGCCTTTTCACAGATGTGGCAGCTAATCTCAATCAGCAGTTTACTGGAAAAGGGATAGCCTGGGAGATTATTAAAACACGTTTCTAGGTGTGCTTGTTAGGGTTTTTCTAGAGATAACTGGCCTGTGGAACTGACCAGAGAGACCATCTTGAGCACAGGCAGCATCATTCACTACTCTGTGAACTCATGGAACAAGAGCTGAAGAAGGGAAAGCTCATTAATGCATTCTCACTCTCTGCCCCTCTCCCCAGTGGCTTGATTCCAGGTTAGTTACTTTGGTGATAAAGCCAAAGTTGATGGTCTGGGTATGTGGCTCCCTTAGTTTCGGATTCTCATGAAGATCAAGAGAAATTGTCTGGAACAGGTGTTAAATCTGAGGTTCCCTTTGGTCGTTTTGGGTGTTCTTTTTTTTTTTCTTCCTAATTAAGATGTAGTCTAGGCAGGAGCCTAGCATGGCTGCTCTCCCAGAGGCCCACCAAGCAGCTGAAAGAGTCAGATGCAGATACTTACACCCAACCAATGGACAGAAGCTGGGGCACCTTGTGGATGCATTAGGAAAAAGCTGGAAGAGGCTGAGGAGGAGGGTATCCGCATAGGAAGACCAGCCGTCTCAACTAACCTGGACCCCTGAGATCTCTCAGACACTGAGCCACCAACCAGGCAGCATACACCAGCTGATTTGAGGCCCCCCAATACGTATACAGCAGAGGACTGCCTGATTTGGCCTCAGTGAGAGTAGATGCACCTACCCTTCAAGAGACTTGAGGCCCCAGGTAGCGGGAGGTCTGGTGGGGTAGGGATGGTTGGGGGTGGAGACATGCTCTAGGAGATAGGGGAGGAGGTATGGGATGAGGAACAGTCAGAGTGCAGACCAGGACTGGGATAATGACTGGATTGTAAAGAAGATTAAAGAATAATAATAATAAAAAGATATAGTCTAGGCTTCTAAGCCTTCTCAAAATCCTAGGATAGACAGAAATGGAAAGGGACGTCTAACCCCTGGGCCTTACTCTTGATTGTAAATGACAAGGCCTTCTGGGAGATATGTTAGGGTGCTGGGAGGGTATCTGTGAGTGGGTTTGTCTATCCTGTGGGATTTCTGAAGGGAATGAGAGAAAGCTAAATCCAGTCCCTTCTCCGATTTAGGCTTTGGTTTTCCAGCAGGTATATGGAGCCCTTTATAAGACCTCCCTGTGTATGATGGGCTCCATCTGATCATCTTGATTGACTTACTTGCATAGCCCTCCCATCCGGCCTCAGAAAGCCCATGAATTCTGACTGAGGAGTTTGCTCCTGGATCACTCTCCTACTTCTGTCTTATTTTTCCTATAATACTGATAATATTATTTTCCTAGCTCACTTGAGTGCCATTGATTATGACTTATGAGTTGACTGGTGGTTGCCTAAATGAGACCTGAGCACCTAGAACACCGATGGAGATGCTGACATGGGAGGGGGGAATCTTGTGAGCCCACAACCCAGACAAAGAACCATGAGCAATAGGGGGATACTGAGATCTGGAGAAATAGTCCTCTGCAGGGAAGAGCACATCAGTTGGCTATCCGATACCAAGTGGCCTGCCCTCAAATCATATACATATGGGTAACACTTTACACACTGCTTGTATTTATACATGTATATATGTGTATATACATATATGTATACACACACACACACACACACACACATATGTATTGATGTGTGCATAACAACAATTAAAGAAAAAGACACTATATGTTTGAAAGAGAGGAAACTGGAGTGCACCAGAGGGATGGAAGGAGGAAAGGAAAGGGGGAAAGACACTGTAATTGTATTATGATTTTGAAAAAGAGGAAGATTATTATTTTAAACTCAATAATGTGAGAATGTAGTTCAGTGGTAGAATATATATTCTATACATATACACATATACATATATACATGTACATACGTATACATATATATATATATATGTATGTATGTATATATTGTACATGTATATATCTCCATCTCTGGGTTCAGTATCCAATACCACAAAACAAAGCAAAACAAAGCAAAACAAAATAAATAACTATTACAGACACCCTTATTCTTGCTACCTTACAAGGTTTATGATCAGGGAAAATGTATTGAATCAGATACCAATTACAAATGTGAAGATCTAATATGATCCTTGGGTTCAGTTCTTTGGTAGAACAACTTACAAAGCCCACTTTAATTTTCCTAAGTGGATGTGACACCTACCCCAGTCACGGTTGGAGAAAATGTGTTGAATCAGATTCCCAGTCTAGACCCTGAACTTAACCTGGCCATACAAAGTAAACTTGTCGGAGGAAAGAACGTCAAACATTCTGAAAGAAGTGATGCCTCTGCAGGATAGCAAGAGACACAGAGTTCATCATAACACCAGGGAAGCTAGGCCACCCCTGGAGGCAGCCACATGCTCCTGTCTTTGTCACACAGATGTATATGCTATAAATCATCTGTGATGACAATCAACTTCAAGAATCATGCAAACTGGACACTGTCAGCTACTTAGAATAGAGCAAGCACCAGGGGACTCAATCAATCTGAATGGTATGTAGTCTGTTCATTCCCTAATCAACATATGCACACATGAATGCACACACACACACACACACACACACACACACACACACGTGCAGATTCACACATGTGCACACACACATGCAGACACATGTATACCCACACGTACACATGCATACACACACACACACACACATACACACACACACACACACACACACACACACACACACCAACTCTCAAACTTGGATAAAGGATGACAGTGATTAAGTTAGTGCTACACGAGCAATAAGGAGCATCTAGAAAGATGAGCTTGTGGTTGTTATGAATCAGAAAGAAGAAAGAGATCACATTCATCTTCTCCAAAGCCACGTCTGGCAGGGAGCACCATTCAAGCAAAAGCCAATGAAAGGGAAAATCTCAAGATGCAACTCCTATTTGTGAGGCTATAATATAAATTCTCCACGTACAAGGAAACCTCAATAGTTTGTCTCTTTTTGCCTTCTTGAGGCAAGGTCTCAGTATGTAACCCTGGCTGGGCAGGGACTTGCCATGTCAACTGGGTAACCTCAGTCTCACAGAGATCCCCCTGCCTCTGTCTCCTGGGCACTAGGACTAAAGACATTTCCCATCATTAACACTCACTAACTTTAGTTTTGGTTTTGTTTTGCTTTGTTTCCCCCCCTAGCACTGCGGATCTTCTCTGGGGGTCTCCACATGACAGAACAGACTGTACTGCTGAGCTACCAACCCAACCTCCTTCACTAACTATTAATTTAAAAAATATAGACATTTTAAAAGTGCATGTTTGGATCCACAACAGTGTCTGGGTTTGGTGACTGTATATGGGATGGATCTCCAGGTGGAGTAGTCTCTGGATGGTCATTCCTTCAGGTTGGTGAGCAGGGGAAGTGGGGAGGAGGTTTCAAAGGGGAAACCAGGAACAAGGATTACATTTGAAACGTAAATAAAGAAAATATCTAATAAATTATTTTAAAAAAATAAAAGAAAGGAAGAACAGAAATAAGAATAAAAGTAGAAACCTCAGAGAAAGTTGCCATCAGGACCCATGCATAAATCCTTTAATATTGGCCAAGTTCATTGTTACTGTGCTAGGAAAGGAAGTTTTTCATGGCATAGTTTAAAAAATATATCAATTCTTTAAGAATTTTATACATACAAAAAAAGTACATGTTTGAAGTGCAATTGAAAACAAGTAGAAGTTGCCCGTTACCTGTGTCCCCACCTCCCCAGCACTGTCAGAGGACTTGAACTAACCCTGAGAGTAGCTTCTTGCTTCCACAACCTACCTTTGCAAAGTCAAGGCCATCAGAGAGTTATAAATGTGAGCCGAGGTGCTGCTTCTTCCTGTGTTTGCTTTTACCTCTGCCCTGTGCTCCACTACAGTCTATCTCTCCAAAATGTCCCTAAGGTGAGGCCCCAGAGCTGTCCTGTCCTGCTGTGCAATTATTGTGAGGAACACTGTCCATGTCAATCTCTATCAAAGCTCAGGAGAGAAGATTTTCTCTGGTTTCTCAACCGTGGGGATGATTGTCTGCCAGGTTGTTTTGTCTCAAGGTGTGTTCCATGTGCTAATAAATGACCTTAAAACTTACTGTGGAAAATGATCATTTATTTTGGTCATGAATTCTCTGCTCCAGGAATTCCAAGAAGAAACAGTGGGTGGCTTGTCTCTGCTCCATGATGTTTGCAGGCTCATCTGGAAGACGCGAAGGCTCCAAGCTATGGGTTCTGTGTGTGGTGTATATGATTCGTTATACATAGTGGTTGGGCTATGTATAATCTGAGCAAAGAGGGAAGGGGAGGGAGAGAGGGCCAGGAGAGGGTAAGAGAATGGTAAATAGAAGCTCATTTGTATTTTGTGACCCAGCTCTGAAAACCTCATACTGTCCTTTCTCCCTACCTGTTAAAGCATCCCCCAAATCATTCCCCAAGTTCAAGGAGAAGAGTCTGTCTCCTGCCTGAAGAGCATGAGGGGTAGAAATCCTGCTGTATCCAGTTCTCCCTTAGGGGATCCTAAGTTAGGATCTCCCTTAAGCCCTCTGGTGCCCAGTGTACTCTACATAATAATTCCTTAGAATTATTATGAACAAAATTGAGCCTAGTCACCGTATGAGTGTGAAGAATGGAGGACTTCATGCTACATGTGTGTACAGACTTACTCAGGCCTCACATAACTTCCTCCTCCTTTCTACTTACTTACTTGTGTGTTTGTGTATGTGCGAGTGTGTATGTGCATGTGAGTAAGTATGTGTATATGTGTATGAATGATTGTGTGTATATGTGTATATGAGTATGTGTATGTGAGTATTTGTGTGTATGTGTATGTTTGTATATGTGTGTGCATGAGTATGTGTGTATGCATGTGCATGTATGTATGTGTTTGTATACATAGTATGTATGAGTGTGTATGTATGAGTGTTTATGTGTGTGTGTGTGTGTGTGTGTTTACATGCCATGGTTGTGGTGCCGAGATCAGAGGACAATCTCAAGTGTCAGTCCTTGTCTTTCTTCCAGCTTGAAACATGGACTCTCTAAGACATTGTAAGTCAGTGTATCTGGCCCCTGAGGTTCTCGAGAAACTCTCTCTCTGCCTTCTGTTTCTGTAGGCACACTGGGATTTCACTGAGGCTGTCTTCAGACTCACCAGAAGAGGGCACCAGATCACATTGGCTGTGAGCCACCATGTGGTTGCTGGGAATTGAACTCAGGACCTCTAGAGGAGCAGTCGGTGCTCTTAACCACTAAGCCAGGTCCCCAGCCCTCACATTGGGATTACAAATGCTTGCACTATAGCATCTGGCTTTTATTTAGATTCTGGGGATCAGAACTCAGGTCCTCAGGCAAGCACTTTTACCCACAAACCAGATATTCCTCATCATTTTTTTTTTTTACCTTATCTTATAACATTGTACATAGCATTCTAAATTACTATAAATAATCGTGAGAGAAGACTAGGCTATAAATAACTAAAATAAAGCTCCAGGAAAACAATTATGTCTGTGTACCAAATTCATTTCAAATGAATAAGAATGAGCAATTCAGGAATCAAAGCTCAGCTAATACTCTGACGTGAAAATTCTAATCTTAATTTACAGTGGTTTGGAATGAAAATGTAGAAGAATAATTCATCTTTCAAATAAAATTTCTGATACCTGCAATGACATGGTTTTGATCATCTTGGAACGTATCTTGAATAAGTGAATTTTACTTTGGAATTGGGGTTTGGAAATATGATTTCAAATAGTTCTGCTAGACTTGTTTCATCTACTTAAAGTATTTCATATTGTGGCACTTAAAAATAACATGCTTTTTTAAAAAGCTAGGCTAAAAATTTATTAAGATTCTAGGCTTAGCTTTCTATAAAAAACACAATACTATTTAATTTTTCAATGAAGTAATTATGTAGTCTTCCTATCTTTTTCACTAAAGATGAGCTATTATGTAATTTTCCCATGATGTAATTAACATTTTACTTGACACGTCTATATCAGGGATTCCTTATCTGTGGAGAGCAATGGGTTTTATTAAATGTGCCATTTACCATATTAGATTTATTATAATCAAATTTCATTCACTTCATTTGTTTAGCACACTACTTCTAGGCTGCAAAACCAATTTATTCCTCTGAGTATGAATTGATTATTTTATGAGAAGGTAGCCACTATAACTATTAAACATAAAAATTACCACAGTACAGCTTACAATTGCCAAGCAGAAATGTGATGATTCAGGAAAGGGATTAATTTAATGGTTTGTGACTATTTCTCATGGACACTCAACAGAGCACTGGAAAGTTTTAGCTGCTGCAACAGATGAATGTTCTTAGAAACTATGACTACATATTTGAGCCTGTGTTCTTATTATAAAGATTAGAATGATTATTGAAGGTTGGATCAAGTTTTAAGGCAACTGATTATGTTATTTAAAAGAGTTCATTATAAATAGCAATCACGTGGCTCTCCAATAACTATAATTGTGTGGATGTATAAATAACATGTTATATTGGGCCATTGTTCTCTTGATGCACTTTTCTGTTAAGGTGTAAATTGCTGTGACTCTGCTCAATTACTGTTGTTACAATCTCCTCTGTGGTGGCATTAAAGGATGAAACATTTGGGGAGGTAATTAAGTCACCAGGAATCTGCCCTTACCATGGGATCAATACCCTTATAAAAGCAATTTAGAAAGTTACCTAGCCCTACTTCTACTTCTGCCTATAGGCTCAGCTCTGGATACCTTCCCCCACCGCCTGATCTGCCACTTGAGGGTACAGAAAGAAGATGTTGTCTTAGAAGCAAGGACAAATCCCACAGCAAGCCTGTCAGTGCTTTGATCTTGGACCTCCTGACTCTGATACTGCACGTGAAGAAATTGTTTCTCCATTCAGTATACATAGACTAGGACTCAAATCTCTGTCTGTCTGCCTTGAAATGCTCTGTCCATCCTTCTGGACCATTTTGTCAAGAGTCTGATCTAAATCCCAATAGCGTTTGTTTTGTAGATATTCGCCATTTCCCCCCAACTTCCTTCCAAACCCTTTGCTATTGTATGGGTTCCTGATGGGAAGAATATTTTAAAAATTACTCAGTCTGATCATGACCCGAGTCTGGGAATGTAGCTTGGCAGTAGATCATCTAGTGTGCATGAGGTCCCAGGTTCAATCCCTGGCACTGGAGCACAAAACAAACCAGAAAAAAATAGTGATGAATTTTAGTCTCATGAATACTATAGTAAGGTCATTGAGGTGTTGGTGGAGAGATATTGAAAACTTTGAATATAGGCAGGCAAGTAGGAATTTAAAGCCACAGTCAGTGGCTGGATAACTGCTAAGAGGAAAATATGATGGGTGCTTTAGGTTATCAGCTCACCCTTGGGAAGGGGGAATCCCAACTGAGGAATTGCCTCCATGAGATTGGCCCATAGGGCATTTTATTGATTGTTAATTAATGTAGGAGGTGCCAGCTCACTGTGGGCAGTATGAAAAAAGCTAGCTGAGCAAGCTAGAGGGAGAGAAGCAATATGTAGATGTATAGAAGAAGCTAGCTGAAGCCAGGCATGGTAGTGTGTTCCTTGTAATACTGGGAGTCAGAAGGCAGCGGCAGGTAGATCTCCATGGCTTGTAACAGAGCAAGTTCCAGGTCAGTCAAGACTACACATTCTTTGTCTAAAAACCAAACCAAATATTACACACACACACACACACACACACACACACACACAGAGAGAGAGAGAGAGAGAGAGAGAGAGAGAGAGAGAGAGAGAGAGAGAGAAGGAGAGGAAGAGAGGGAGAGGAGAGAGGGAAAGAGGAAGGGGGAAGGGAGAAGGAGAGGGGGAGGGAGATGGAGAGGGGCCACAATTTTTGCTTCTATCTCCTACCTTGAGTTCCTGCCCTGGCTTCTCTTAATGACAGACTGTCACCTGTAAGATGAAATGAGCCATTTCCTTACCAAGTTGCTTTTGGTTATGCTGTTTATAACAGCAACAAAGAGCAACCTAGGACAGGAAACATTAGGACCAGGGTAGATTCTACCTCATCCAATATACAAGATCCTGCCTCAAGACAGGGCTGGGTGACCAGACACCCTCAGAGGATGGTGGAGGATTAGGAACTGGATCAGAATTGAGGGTGATTATAATGACACGGGGAGGTGTTTGCTATGTTTGCTTAGTAGGTTCCTTGCTAAAACTGTATTTTATAAGAAAAGACACAGAGAGGTCAAAGCTGTGGGAGCCCAACTAAAGCTTGGCACCGCTCAGAAGTTCTGTATCTTAAGAGTTTGTGTCCTGTAAGGCTGTGCACATAGGAGATCCCCAACATATTGAGTGAGTCTAATTATAACTCCAAATCTGCATGCTAATGAGGTGTATGTAAAATACATAATCACAGCCCATGATAGAGCTGAGACAGTGTGAGTCTGCTGTGCCTGGCATGTGTGGTGTTGGTTTTGAAGAGAATGTATATATCCTTCTTTTTCTTATCATACTGACCTGAAATCTTAGTCGTTATAATGACCCTGTGTCTTGACTCTTCTCAATTTTTCTCCCTCTCTCAAAATATGTATAAGAATGAAAATTGACTCAGAGTAGCCAGATATGTTTGACAGATAGGTACAATTCCACCTAGAGAGGGCAAATCCTTCCCTGGATTCTCCCAATACACGCAGTTCATATTCCTCTTCAATTTTCTAAACAAATTACCATGGAGCCGAAAAGGAAACTGACAATAGAAACCATTTCACAGCCATTCCCAACACAAAAATCCTCAAGCCTAAACTACATCCATATAATGTGTGGGATGGCAAATGATAAGCCTTTATTCCCCCAGTTTCCGAAGAGGGAACGGAGGCCAGAGAGCTTTAGAGTTCAAGGTCACCCGGCTCACCAGTGACACAGTTTAAAAATAGAACTCAACTCCTACAATCAATCCCCTTTTCAAAGCTTTGAAACAATATGTGTGTGTGTGTGTGTGTGTGTGTGTGTGTGTGTGTTCTTTGGTGTGCCTGTGTTTACTTGTGTGCATTTCTGGGCACGCACACGCACGCATATGCGCAGATATGTGTGGAGTCTGGGTGCCGTTACTCAGGAACACCATTTTCTTCCTTTGAGAAAGGGCTCCTTGTTGGTCTAGTCCTTGCCAAGGCTAGGCTGGCCTGTGTGGAGCCGCAATGATCCTCACATCTCCCCATTGCCCCATTACCACTGTGCACCATCGTGCTGGGCATTTTTATATGGAGTCTGGGGATCTAATGAAGTCCTCATTGGCCCTAGAGCGTTTTTTCCCTTTAAAAAATAATGAATTTATATCCTAACTGGTTTCCCCTCGCTCCTCTCCTCTCAGTGCTTCCCCCTACCCTCCTTCCATACCCACTCCTCCTCCTTTTCTCTTCAAAGAAAGGGACCCTCCCCCCCACCACCCATGAATGTCAACCAGCCTTGGCATATCAAGTTGCAGTAAGACTAGATGCAACTTTTCCTATTGAGACAAGGAAGATCAGTTAGGGGAAAGGGATCCAAAGGCAGGCAGTGTAGACAGACACAGGCCCTGCTTCTGCTGTTAGGAGTCCTCCATGAAGACCAAGCTGCACAACTGTTACATGTGTGCCAAAGATCTGTCCCATGCATACTTCCTGGTTGGCAGTTCAGTCTCTGTGAGCCTTTCTCAGCCCAGATAAGTTGATTATGTAGGTTTCCTTGTGGTGTCCTTGACTCCTCCTACTCCTATAATCCTCCTTCCCTTCTTTCCCATGATTCTGTGGGCTCTACCTAATGTTTGGCTGTGAGTCTTTGCATCTGTTTCCATTGGTTGCTGGGTGAAGCCTCTCTGATGGCAGTTATGCTAGGCTCCTGTCTGCAGTAGAGCTGAATATCATTAACAGTGTCAGGAGTGGGCTCTCTCTCTCATAGAATGGGCTTTCTCTCACGGTGTGGGCTCCCTCTGAAGCTGGACCAGTTATTGGCCACTCCCTCAATTTCTTTTCCATTTTAACCCGGCAATCTTCTAGGCAGAAAAAAAAAAAACTGTAGGTCAAATGTTTTGTGGCTGAGTGGGTGTCTAATCCCTCCATTCGAAGTCTTGCCTGGTTACAGGAGATGGCCTGTCCAGGCTCCATAGCCCTCCCTCAAGGCTAGGAGTCTTAGCTAGGGAATTTTCATTGCCCTAGGTTTCTAGCTTGTCCCAAAGATGCCCCCCCTTCATTCCAGTTGTCACTCACAGCACTCTTTCCTTGTCTTCCCCACCTCATCCCTCCTCTATCCCACCCCCACCCCCAGCCAGTCCTTTCCCCTATCTACTCATGATGTCTATTCTATTTCCCCTTCTCAGTGAAATTCAAGCATCCTCACTTGGTACTAAGCTTCTTTGGGTCTGCAGTTGTAACATAGTTATCCTGTACTTTATGATTGATATCCACTGAAAAGTACATACATACCATATTTGGCTTTCTAGTTCTGGGTTACCTCATTCAGGATAATCTTTTCTTTTTATTGGTTATTTTATTTGTTTACATTTCAAATGTATCCCCCTTCCTGGTTTCCCCTCCCCAACCCCCTTATTCCATCTCCTCCCCTCTGTTTCTGTGAGGGTGCTCCCCTACCCTCCTCCTGCCTCACTGCTCTAGCATTCCCCTATGCTAGGGCATTAAGCTTCCATAGGACCAAGGGCCTACCCTCCCATTGATGCCAGATAAGGCCATCTTCTGCTACGTAAGCAGCTGGAGCCATGGGTCTCTCCATGTGTATACTCTTTGGTTGGTGGTTTAGTCCCTCAGAGCTCTGGGTGGTGTGGTTAGTTGATATTGTTCTCCCTATGGGGTTGCAATCCCCTTCAGCTCCTTCAGTCCTTTCCCTAACTCCTCCATTGGGGTCCCTTTGCTCAATACTATGGTTGGCTGCAAGCATCCACATCTATATTGGTCAGGCTCTGGCAGAGCCTCTCAGGGGACAGCCATACCAGGCTCCTGTCAGCAGGTGCTTCTTGGCGTCAGCAATAGTGTCTGCATTTGGTGTCTGCCTGTGGGATGGATCCCCAGGTGGGGCAGTCTCTGTTCCACTCTCTGTTCCTGCATCTCCTTTAGACAGGAACAATTTTGTGTTAATATTTCTGAGATGGGTTTTGCCTGCAAATTTCATGTCATTGTTTTTTAATAGCTGAGTAATACTCCATTGTGTAAATGAACCACCTTTTCCTTATCCTCTTTTGGGTTATTCCACAGCCTCTAGAATCTCTCTCTTACTTTTGCAAACCACCACAGTCAGAAATGCAAGTTGGACCATAGTTGTACCAGTGGCTTTTCATGAAGGTTTTTGCCTGTGTTGATCTACTTGGACACTTTCCATTTTCTTTGTTTATTTTATTGCCCCCAAATGCCTCATTCCAAGGTAATATGTCAGATATTTTCATTTGTTGAGAAGTGAAATATTTCAAAAATGTTCATGTTTCCAACATGGGAAAACATCTGAATAACCACCTTTCTTTCAGTTTTGTTTGCATGTATAATATCCACTGCCTTGTTAATTATGGCAGTAGCCTTCTTCCTGATATTGTAAACTGAAATTTGACTACAATTTATTGACAACACAACAAAGTTCTCTTCTAAGCACTCACACGCCCACTCTTTAACTAAGCACCTAGGAAAATTGTATCTGTCATAGAAAAAGGTAAACTATCGTCTCCCTGGCTTGTTTCCCTCCTGCATCTCTTGCCTTAGTTAAATCAGAAGAACCCTCTTTCCTGTGGGCCCAAACACTGACTAGCCCAGATTGTTTTTTTTCTAATGCAGAAGCTTCTGCTGCTCTACAACTAGACACAGGATGATCTGTGGAAGGCAAGAAGGCAGTTTAGTTTAACAAGAATAAGTAGCTGGTGTTGGCTCAAACTTCAGGAGTCTGACCCCAGGTGGCTTATTTTAGGCATAGTTTAGCACATCTCAGTTTGGTGAAAGTTGTCCTGGTGATAATTAACTCCATCCTGGGTGCCCATAAAGCATGCATGAATCTCCTGGAGGAACAAAGTAAGCTAAATAAAGATCGGACGTGACTATGCTGACACTCTGGAAAGTGCATGTGATAACCTTCTCTAAAGATGGGATCTATAGGTTGACTGAGAAAAACAGGCTTATGCTAAGAGGCTGGGGGAGGCCCACACAGTATCTGGTGTGGCTGCGCAGATAAGTGTAAAGGTCACTATGCTAGACTAATGCATGTCTGCTCCCAGACTTCTGGGTGGATTACAGGGAATGCTATTCTTCCCTTGAAGGGACAAGCCTGTGTACTAGCATCCAGGTTCCCCTAGTTCTTATTTGTGACTACAAGGGCCCCAGTGCCTTTTGCATTATTAATCTAAGTGAGTGCCATGGTCCTGGGATACTGTGACATTATTCACTCATGGGTAAGCTTCTTAGACATAGAAGAGCATATCTGGAGGGTGAGTGACAGTCTCTATAGGGGACCCTTCTGCAGCAAGTCCAGGTGGCATGGGGGTGGTCTTTGAAGCCCTAAATGCATGTGAATAGGAGCTACATGGTATTTGGTATATATTAAAATCGTCATGGAACAAGTGGAACATGGGTTGCGTTTTGAGCTTCATGTTGAGACGTGTATGTTTGCTCCCTTCGAATGTTCTCCTCTGGCTGCAAACCGTGGCTGTGGGACAAGGAAAAACAGGTCTTTAAAGGCATTTCCTCTGTGGTTGCTGCTTTGTAGTTCTGTTGCCTGGCTGGGCTTTGCCTCCTTTTCAAGACTCTGGCATGCGCTCCAGATATCCAGAACCCTTCTTCTCAGGAGAGGAAATTTCAATACTTATATTTTAAGGTAAAGTGTATAGACATGGGTCTTATTTTTACTACTAGCTCGCATTAGGTTTTTGCTAGCTAGATTTTTTACACTTAAAACATTTATTATTTATGTGTGTGTGTATGTGTGTGTGTGTGTGTGTGTGTGTGTGTGTGTGTGTATGTATGTGTGTGCATGTCCACACATATAAGTGTCCTTGGAACCCAGAACAGGACATCCGCTCCCCTGGAGCTGGTAGTTGTATGCTAACCAATCCACTGGGAACAAAATTCTGTTTCTACATAAGAGCAATGAGTTCTCTTGATTACTGAGCCACCTCTCTAGCCTGTAGGATTTTTATCCTTGGATTTAAGAAACACAGATGAGATACACTCTTCTACACCGGAGCCGTTCTACGTAAACATCGCAGAAGGCACATACAGTGTCTTTACACCTCCTCCTGGACATTAGTTTCCCAAGCCCAGTAGTTGTGACTGGATTCTGGAGCCTTGAGTCTCCTGTATCTGGTTCTTTAGCATTTTATGCTCTGTAAACATGGGTGGAGAGTTTCTGTGAAATGAAGAGTTATAGAGTAAAGGTGTGCTTGCTAAAAGGAACAAAGACAAACCTGTGGTTTCCATTGCTTCACCTTAAGGGTTTTAATGGCCTGCTGTTTTGTGTTTGCTTCACCCATGGCCTTATGTTTCCTGCTTTTGTTAAACCATTTCTTATGTTTCTAACCCATTTTAAGTTGGGTTTCTCTTCTTTGAGGTACTTGAAGCTTCAAACCAAGCAAATATTTTCTGGCACCAGGTAGGATGTGTAAACATATCTCAGAAGGCCACAGGATGGTGAGTCTTAGCATTTGAGACCCATAGGATATATCTTAAAGAAGAAATAAGCACAAGATAAAGTTTGCTAGGACAGAGTCTGCTCAAGATGTGGTTTGGGCTAGCTGGACTCTGAGGTCAGCACAGAGTTAATCAAAGGTGGTTGTGGTTCAGCTATTGTTAAGAACTATCCTGCAGCTTTATTGGTGTTGTGGTACTCCAGTGGATGGAAAGCGCAGCACATAATAGATTTTTTCTTAGGTGACTGAGGCTCTGGATGGCTGAAGGCTATCATTGTACACATCAATTTGAACCTCGACATAATTGGATATATAGAAGGTTCCAGAGATGAGGCTGGCTTTTTATTGAACTAGGACATATTTTTTAAAGTTGATTTAGAAAAATTAAATTAGAACACACACACACACACACACACACACACACACACACACACACACACACATACTTCTTATGGTGGTCGTAACTTAGAGTAAGTAAAAATCTTAGTCTATTTCCATACAAAGAAAAACAGATATTTTAGTAGAGACTTCTTAAGTTCAGTTGGCCCAACTAATTTAATTACTTGTTGATTGAGACTTCATTAATTACATGTCTGGGGGTCATGTCACTACAATCGGAAGTGTGTAATTTCCTCCTCACCTGCAAAGAAAACTTGGCTAACTCTCCCATTGAATTTGTTTCTGGAAATCCAGTAAAATGTGGACAAAGAACTTTTTAATGAAGTAAATAAATTACTTTTGGTAGAAAGAGGACATCAAGACAACACCGGGAGTAACTGGGACCCGCAGGACCCAGGCACTCAGGAATCCTCGAGCCCAGTGGCTCCGGTTGCTTCCAGTCTGTCTGGACTGGTGCCCTAAGCAGACCTTGTGCTCAAAGTCTGCAGCCAGTCTCACAACATCCAGAGGAAGCTCCACTCCCAGGTGCTCTGACAAGCCCAGGATCCTAGGTATCAGAGGTGAGGAGGACACATCTGTCCCAACACCAGGAATAACAGGGACCAGTGGGACTCAGGCACACAGGAACTCCACCAGATCAGTGACACGGGTTCCTTCCAGTCTGTCTAAGTTGGTGCCCTGAGCAGACCTTGGGCACACACTCTGCAGTGAGTCCCATAATTCCCAGAGGAAGCTGTACTCCCAGGCTCTCTAATTAGCCCAGGATCACAGGATCCAAGAATCACAGGATCACAGAGACAGCTTGACTCTGAGGAGTTCTGACGTAATGAGGATCACAGGAAGGACAGGCCCCAGTATGATTTAGCCAGGGCAGGTAGCTATAGACATAACCAGATGGTGGGAGGCAAGCATAAGAACATAAACAACAGAAACCAAGGTTACTTGGCACCATCAGAACCCAACTCTCCCATGATAGCAAGTCCTGGACACACCATCACCCTGGAAAAGCAAGATTTGGATCCAAAAATCACTTCTCATGATGATGATAGAGGATACTAAGAAAGACATAACCCCCTTAAAGAAATACAGGAGAAGACAGGTAAATAGCTAGAAGTCCTTAAAAAGGAAACACAAAAATACCTTAAAGAACTACAGGAAAACACAATAAAACAGGTGAAGGGAATGAACAAAAACATCCAGAAACTAAAAATGGAAATAGAAACAATAAAGAAATCACAAAGGGAGACAACTCTTGAGTTAGAAAACTTAGGAAAGAGATCAGAAGTCAAAGATGCAAACATCACCAACAGAATACAAGAGATAGAAGAGAGAAGATACCATAGAAAACATCGACACAACAGTCAAAGAAAATGCAAAAAGCAGAAAGGTCCTAACACAAAGCATCCAGGAAATCCAGGACACAATGAGAAGACCAAACCTAAGGATAATAGGTATAGAAGAGAGTGAAGACCTCCAACTTAAAGGGCCAGTAAATATCTTCAACAGAATTATAGAAGAAAACTTCCCTAACTTAAAGAAAGAGATGTCCATGAACATACAAGAAGCCTATAGAACGACAAATAGACTGGACCAGAAAAGAAATTCCTCCCGTCATATAATAATCAGAATACCAAATGCACTAAACAAGAAAGAATTTTAAAAGCTGTAAGGGAAAAAAGTCAAGTAACCTATAAAGGCAGGCCTATCAGAATTACACCAGACTTCTCACCAGAGACTATGAAAGCTAGAAGATCCTGGGCAGATGTCATACAGACCCTACAATAACACAAATGCCAGCCCAGGCTACTAGACCCAGCAAAACTCTCAATTACCATAGATGGAGAAAACAACATATTCCATGACAAAACAAAATTTATGGAATATCTTTCCACAAATCCAGCCCTACAAAGGATAATAGATGGAAAACATCAACATAAGGAGCAAAACTACACATTAGTAGAAGCAAGAAAGTAATCTTCAACAAACCCACACAAATCTAATTCCACCTCTTACAACAAAAACAACAGGAAGTGACAATTACCTTTTCTTAATATCTTAATATGAAAATTAATATTACCAACATATCCTAAGTGATTGAAATCCAAAAATTTGAGGAATTAGAAATTTGTTGATTGTCATCCAATGGTTTCTCTAATTTGATAATTGGACAAATAGATCCAATATTGTACAATCTATATATACTTCGAACTTGTTTGTTCGTGACAGTGTCTTGCTGTGTACAACATAAGGGTCTTGAAATCTTGCTTCTCCTATCTTAGCCTCTCTATTAGTAGTATTGTTTATTTTATGTCTTTAAACTATACTATGGTTTTCAGAACAGTTTACATATTTCAAAAGTATTTATATACCCAAAAGAAACATAGACAATTAACTTGGGAGGTGGCTTGTAAGAGAACAATAAAGAGTGAGACTGAATGCTTTGCTTGATGTTTGTAACTATTGTATCAAGTTTGAAGAAGAGAACTTTATAAGTTACTCTTTCTCTGAGATGAATGCTTTTCAAATTTATCACAGGCAATGAATCAGATTCTTACCCTCACCAAATGTCTGTGCCACCCTCCAAGGAGAACCACTGTTCACTGAAACAGTTGGTGAATGACTTCACAGATAGACCATCTTAATACATACACCATTTCGGATAGGCCATCTTAATACACACACCATTTCTTAAATAAATGTAACCCATTCTCTGTGGGCTGAGAATGAAGACAATCACTCAAGTCAAATAGCTTTGACCATAACAGAAAATCTGTATCCAAAAATTGTGCCTACAATTCCCTCCTTGGCACAGCAGAACTGTCAACTCTTAGCTTAGCTATGATGGAGGTAAAATCCTTTGGTGATGTGAGGGGCATTGAAGTACAGCCTTATTACAATGAACTACAATGTCTAAAAATTGTTCTTATTTTGGGCTTGTACCACAGTAAGAACCAAGATTTTAAACTCTACTAAAT
>JADRCD010183288.1:4814-15597 GCA_019843815.1 Montemys delectorum
TTTTTTTTTTTTTTTTTTTTTTTTTTAAGACCAGTAGTATTTTATTGTACCCTATGTCTCTGGGCTCTCTACTCTCTGGTTCTTGGTCACTGTTATGGTTTATATATGCTTGTCCCAGGGAGTAACACTGTTAGAAGGTGTGATCCTATTTGAGTAGGTGTGGCTTTTTTGGAGTAGGCGTAGCACTGTGGGTGTGATCTTTAAGACCCTCACCCTAGCTGCCTGGAATGGAGTATTCTGCTAACAGCCTTCAGATGAAGATGTAGAACTCTCAGCTTCTCCTGCACCATGCCTGCCTGGATGCTGCCATGCTCCTGCTTTGATGATAATGAACAGAACCTCTGAACCTGTAAGCCAGCCCCAATTAAATGTTTTCCTTTGTAAGACTTGCCTTGGTCATGGTGTCTGTTCACAACAGTAAAACCCTAACTAAGACAGTCAGTCACCCAGGCACTGTCAGATATGGGTTCCATCAAGTCAGACGTTGTTTACTCTACCACCATTGCCCTAGAACATTTTTCAGGCAGAATAGATTGTAGGTCAAAGGTTTTATGGCTAGGTTGGTGTTTACATTTCTTTTTTGGTAGTTTGCAGTGTGCCTACCCATACCAAAGACACTAAACATAGGAGTGAAGGTTCTATGTAGGTAGCAGCTTGTCCTCTTCATGTTCAGTGAGTTGGTGGGTGTTGTCTTCAGCAATGAGGTCTTGCTGTCAGTTTGTGAGGAACACTCTGTTCTCTTGACAAAAGCCTGGGCTTGTATTCACCTGCGTACATACATTTATATTTACAGTTTAAGAATGCATATTTTTCAATGTTTGGGTAGAATATTATATAGTTGGGATCATTTGATGTGTGGTATCATTTAACTATGATGTTTTTCTGTTTGTTACTTTTTTTTTTTCCTAGATGGCCTGCCTATTGGAGAAAGTGAGGTATTGAAATCACCTACTATTACTGAGTTAGAGTTAAGACGAGTCTTGCAATCCAATAGCATAATTTTTATGAAATTGGATGTTCAAGAGTTTGGTGCATATGTGGCCAGGATTGTAATGTATTCTTAATTAGTCATTCCTTTTATTTCGAAGACGTGTCCTTCTTTATCTCCTCTGATTAATTTCAACTTGAAGTCCCTTTTGTTAGATATTAGGAAAGTAACACCTGCCTATTTTCTGTGCCATTTGCTTCTATTCTTTTTCCATCCCTTTACTTCAAAGAATTAGTACCTATCTTTGAAGGCAAGATGAGGTTCTTGCAAATAACAAAAAAAAAATGGATTTTGTGTCTTTCTCCATTCAACTAACCTGTGTCATTTGATTGGGGAGTTAAGGCCATTAATATTTAAAGTTGCTATTGAAAGATGTGTATAAATTGCTGTCATTTTGCTTTCCTTTTCTGCTTGTGTCCTTGGTTTATTTTGTGTCTTAATAATTATAACTTCATCTGTCTTCTTGCTATAGTCTCTTGGCCACCCTCATGCCTCTCTTCAGTTTGAAGTATTGCTGCCAGTATTCTCAGTAGAGATGATCTGATAGGCATGAACTCGTTTAGCCTATATACATCATGGAAAGTTTTCCTTTTTCCTTCAACTGTCACATTAGGTTTTGCTTAGAGTCGTCTGGACTGGCATCTGTATTCTCTTAGAACATAGAGAACATTATTTGGTTCTCTACATATGGGTCGAGAGCCCCTTGGGAGTGAATGACCCTTTTACGGGGTCGCCTCAGATATTTACCTTATGATTCATAACAGAAGCAAAATGACAGTTATGAAGTAGCAAAGGGAATAGTTTTATGGTTGGGGCTCACCACAGCATGAGGAACTGTAGTAAGGGGTTGCAGCCTTAGGAAGGATGAGAACCCCCTGCTCTAAGCTTTACTGGCTTATAAAATTTCCTTCAAGAGGTAAATTGTTATTCTTACAGGTTTTTCTTTATGTGTGATGTTTGATTTTTCTCTTGCGGCTTTCAATAAAGTGTCTTTATGCTGCTTATTTAGTGTTTTAACTATAATATGCCCTTGGGGTTTTCTGTTCATTTCCATTTGGTGCTATGTACTCTTTTGTGTTGGTGTAAGTGTGTCTTCCCCTAATTTGGAGGAGTCTTCCTCTTTGACAGTGTTTAAGATACGAGCTATGTCATTGATCTGGAATTTTCCTCCTCCTGTGCCTCTAATTCATAGATTTGTATAATTCATAGAATTTGGTGGATTCCAGATTAGGGATGAAGAGTTGGTAGGTCGGTTCTTCAAATACTCCCTGTTTTCGTGATTGGAAAGATGGGGGTTCGGTTCAATGGTTACTGAGAAAGCATGCACACGTGTGACTCCTTGAAGGGTTGAGCTGGGCCAGTGTGCAAGCTGTGCTGCTGGAGCTAGGTCTGGAGGTGTGCGAACAATGCTGGCAGGCAGGCAAGGATCTGAGCATTCACCTGGCTAGGCCTGTGCCCAAGTCACACAGCCAAGCTAGCTGTGAGACTTGGACATGGTGCCTGCGTGCAGAGGCCTCTCCAACCTGTTTCAGTTGTCAGTCATAGGTTTTATCTTCTCTCAACATCAGTGGTTTTTGTTTGTTTGTTTGTTTGTTTGTTTGTTTGTTTTTTGTCTCCATAATAGTCTTTGAAGTGAACTGCTGGTCTTGAAATCTCTCTGAGCTCACCTGAGTTTATTATAATCCACATTATTAACATTATAGTTTTAAAAAATTATTTTAAATCTTAGGTAGGCTTCACTCCTGTGTTAGAATCTAAACCCTTGTCTTTGTGTCTGAAGCTCTCCAGCTCCGCTCCCCGTCTCTCTTTCACCTGCCTCTTCCTTCCATGTACCCAGCCCTGAAGCATTTCTTCTTCGCTTTGTTCTGTATTCTCGGGCTGGAGAGATGGCCCAGCTGTAAAAGGCTAGCCTCGCAACCAAAAATTGTCAGGGTCCAGCCTCAACACAGAATCAGAGTTCTCAACTGGAAGCAGGGATATCTGGAAGGCACATAATAAATACACACAGGCGACTTTTTCAGGTACTACATGACTGCCAAATTTCAAGGCTTGAGGTTGCTCTCTCTCTCTCTTTCATTGTGTGTGTGTCTGTCTGTCTGTCAGTCTCTCTGTGTGTCTCTCTTTCTCCCCCTCCCTCTCTCTCTCTCTCTCTCTCTCTGTGTGTGTCTCTGTCTCTGTCTCTGTCTCTCTCTCTCTGTCTCTCTCTCTCTGCTCACTTGCTCACAGCTTGAGGCTGCACACACTCTGCACTGTCCTGTACAGTCTGCTTTTCTCCTGTGAGCTTTTCTTTTCTCGAATTCCTACACTCCTACACACCTCTGTGTGTTCTCCTTTAATTCTCACACACACTCTTCACATACACCTCACACACACCACATACCACACACCTCACACATACTCTTCACACACACCTCACATGCGTTCTCCTTTCACTCACAGCCTCTCTCACTCCATGCATTCACACACACCACATGCACTGTCTCCTCACACTCTCCCTCCCTCACTCCACACTCTCACACTTTTAACTTGCCTCAGTCTTTTATTGTTACTTCAAAAGCAAGTAGAAAAAAAAATGTATGATCATTGCCAAATCAAATTCAAAAGAATAACCATATCCCACAAAAGAATTAAGAATTACAATGGTTCCCCAAAGTTTCAAGCTTCCCCTATACTGAGGCCTGAGGCCAAAATAACAATAATTGCAAACTTATCATTATTTAAAAATTTAACTTTTGACTCATTATACTTCAGAGCTCAGAGCTCTGAGGTCAGCTACATGCATTTTCCTGTTCAGCTCTAATGATAAACGACATGGGCAAAGCTGCCAGGCGGTGGCCAGAAAGAACCAAGTTACCCCTTAACCCAGCAGCTCCGCCAGCTTCTGTTTCTGCACATTGCACACAATGACTCCTAAAGTCCCAGTGTTTTAACTTAGTTTTACTAATAGATAATTTTATGCATTTTATACTTTCTTATCCATACATGTCCAAAGGAGACCAGGAACAATTCTCAAATGTTGTGCAAAACTCATTCCATAACTTCAATAGCTTTTTCCTTTCTGAATTAAAGTATCTTGTGTTTGTGTTCCCGTATTCCATTTTCCCCTCATCCATTCCATTTTTCCCGAGGATTATGTCTCTCTTATGAATGCCTTTTCATAATTTGAGTAAATATTCCTTCACTTTCTGGAAATGGGCCCTGTATGACTCTTGCAGTACTTGGCTCTGTTTCATTTTCTAATATTTCTAAAAGTGATTTCTTCAGACTTTCTTTGCAAGTCAAACACTAATCCAGAACTACTGTTGTGCAGTTATTACATTGTTTCCAAGATGAGAGCGCACAGCATGCACCTGGGCCATTTGGGCTGGGCTGGGCTGGGCTGGGCTGGGCTGGGCTGGGCTGGGCTGGGCCCCTATCCCTCAGTTTTTGATTGTTTAAAAATCATTACATCAGTGAGTTTCACAGAATTCACCAGAGCAGAAGGAGTGAAAAATAGGAAAGGCAGATATAATAGAATAGTTATACACACCAAGGCCAACTGAAAAGTAGTCGTGCACAAATGAAATCTGTATGGCCATTGTCCAGGGCTAAGGTTGGGAGAAATGGATTTTTACAAAGAGCTACCTCGGGCCACTGAGATGTCTCCATCCTGGCCTACTGTGGGCAGTCCCTGCCATGGTATGCTGTCTCCAGAAAAAAAAAAGTCTTCTACACATTTTTCACCTCAGTTCCTTTGCCCCTTATCCACACTGCCTTTCTGACATACAGGTACTTGACTTCTCTTATCATTAGCCATTGTTATTTCCATGAAGTCTTCTGTCCTGAATTATCTTTGTCCTGATATGTCCTGCTATCATAGCAAAGCTGCCCCGTCAACCGTGATAAGAAACTAAACAAGTCTCTTGTGGGCGGAAGGGATGTATTTTAGCTTCGAGGCTATATCCCATGGAGGGAAACAACAGCAGGAGCTCATGGACCTAGAGATGAGAACTAAAGCAGAGACCACAAAGGAACACCGCTTCCTGGCTCACGGTCAAGGAGCTTTCCAATACAGCCCAGGTCCACCTTCTCAGAGACAGCATCACCCACCATGGGCTGGGACATCCTTCATCAATTAGAAAGTAATAAGATGCCCCGAAAGATGTGCCCACAGACCAATCTCGCGGAGGCCCTTCCTCAACTTAAATTCTTTCTTTCCCGATATGCCTCAGTTTGTGCCAAGTTGACTAAAAACTGACAACGACAGCTCCTATGCCTTCTATACAATGCCCACCGTTCTGTTACAGCATCCAGCAATGGTATGTATTTGATTTTGCCATTAGACCATAGCCTTTCAAGAACAAACATTAAGGATTCGCTGTTTTTAAATCTCTACAGCTAATGCGATGTATGACATACAAGATACATTCAATAAATACAAGAATGGGCAGATTCAAAGCTGCTGTGGACAGAGATGTAGCTTAATGGTGCTCTTTTACTCCCAGCCTCGACCTTAAGGCTGTCTACTCATGACTCTATAATAATAAACTCACAAAACAAGAAAGTACCAGGCCTTATTTTTTTTTAAACATTTCATACTTTTTTTTTTTTTTATCATATTCTTTCTCCTCCCCTAACTCCTCCTCCTAGAGCCTCCCCCTCATCCCTATGCACCCAACTTCATGTTTCTTCCTTGTTTTAAATACAAAGCAAGCACATATAAATGAAAACACGGGGTCCTTTTTCGGAGTTAACCACTATTGCTGGGCCTGGGGCCCCGCCTTGGAGTGTGGTTGATCTACTCGGTGTCACACCCCTGAGGAAAACTGATACTCCCTCTCCTACTCTCTATCAACTGCAAAAAGAGCTTGCTTCTCAGTTAGGGCAGGACTTTGTGCTCACTTCCTCGTCTCACGGCTGGGATTGTGTGTGGTTTAAAACTCACGTAGGCTGTGCAAGCTGTCCCAGCGTCTATGAGCTCAGATGAGCATCAGTCCCGTAGTATCTAGAGGGCATCATTTCCTTGGAGTCATCCTGGATTTTACAGTCTACCTGCTTCCTCTTCTGCTTAGACCCCTGAGCCTTGAGGGAAGAGTGTGATAAAGACGGGCCTTTTAGGGCTGGGTGCCCCAAGGTCTCTGACTCTCCACACTTTGTCCAGTTGTGGCACTCTGTGTTAATTACCGTCAATCACAGCTTTAAATGAATGATTAAATGTCTGTCAACTTTCCTAGGAACCATGAGTCACAAGGTCTGGGTGTTATATAAGAGTCCTTATAATAGTAAATATATTATATCCCTATACAGACACACAGCAGAACAATTAAAGGCCTACAATTAATATAAATTCAAGGGCAGAAAGAACGTCTTAAAGAAAACATGTGAAAAGAGAGAAAAAAAATCTACGTACCATTTTATACAATACAAACTCATTTTCTGCTTAAAATTTTTATTTAAAACAATTAAGAATAACAGCCCAGCTTCACTAACTCTGTGGTCTATTAGCACATAAAAACTTAATGTTTGTTCCATATCGTTTTAAAATCATTCCTCCTCCACCCTCTCATAAAACATTTCTTGCTCTCCTAGAGTAACATTAAGCAATAACTAACATTCTACAACTTTTGTCAATGCCTGATCTCCACACCACTGCTATTCACTGAATACTCCCACAGCATGCATTTTTTTTATCCACTGTCCACTCATGTTTTCAGAATGAATCATATCCATGTTTGACGTTTTAGGCATTTTTCCCCCTTGTCCGAGTCTCCAGCAGTGACGTCGTTTCTTGTCTCAGTCCCTGCGTTCATTCCCGGGGCACACCCTGGAACTGGTCATCATCTAAAATGGTTTCAGATCTGATAACGCTTGTTTTAGACATCAGACTCTGGGATAACCTTTAACCAGTTACCCTAGTTCATTACTGGTTGCCTCTGCTAAGACCTGAGGTTAATTCAAGGCTGCCCACTTTAGATCTGCCTCTCTTCCTGTCTGCCTCCATTCTTTCCTCTCTTGATTGGCATCAAGCCTTGCTTCTCCTTCCTCATTCTTAATGCTCATAACTGCCCTGCCTTGTTCTTCCACTATACCTTCCCGACAGCACACAGTACTGGATGAGCCTCGTGGGTCCCACTTTAAAATCTTCAGATGATTTGGTGGAGAAAAGAAGATGATCAAATAGATGCTCCACAATTCACTCAAACATATTTTCCCTGACTCCCCCCCCCCCCAGTAGGGGACTTTTAATTCTAATGATCAGCTCTAAGGCAAGTATCAGCCCCTTCAACCCACAACAAACTAACATCTAACATCGTACTGAAGGTTCAGTTCTCAACACTCAAAAGCTGCGTCTCTATATCCTTCCCCCAACCCCCACTCCTCACCCCTGGCATTACCTTCCTTAGCACCTGCTCCAAGGAGGCCGAGCTTCTACTGGCCCCTTCTCCACATAAAGACACTTCCTCTGAGGAGCTTTTAGCAGATAAGTAAAATATAAAGCACAGCGAGCTTTTTATGGCGAGTGCTATCAGGTAAATCCTGATATACCTGAGCCCCTACTTTCTCAAACCAGTGCAGTGTAAAGACTCACTTCAGTTTAAGAGAGCTCCATCCCACCTTTGTGGGTTGCTCTGGCCATGTGATTCAGGACCCAGTTCACAGGTAGTGCATACAAGAAAAAAAAAAAAAAAAAAAAAAACGAGAGGGAGGAATGATAGAGAGGCGAGGCCAGGATAGGGGAGGGAGGGGACATGGGGTGGGGTTCAGTGGGGAAGAGAGCCTGCAGTTTTCCATCCCAAGATCTAAAAGTGCAAAGTTTAAAAAAATCGTAAAATGTCAGAGTCCCTTGAGACAACAGAGAAAACTGAAATGCATATAGCCTCAAAGTGAATAACTTGTCCATGTAATGTGTCAAATGTGTTTATCTTTCCTGACCAAAGCAGACAGTTCTTGACTTTACCTCCTTTAGCTTCCTTATTCCTTATGGAGTTCAAGGAAGGCTTCTGCAATGTCCATTTATTCTGGTCTTGAAGTTCTTGGACCACCGATTTGTGGGATAAATAGGGCTCATTGTTTGTATCTATCATTCCCATAGAGGTCTAGGTTCTTTGATGTTTATCTCAAACTTCACATTTAATACCAAATTAATATAGATTTTAACCACAGGAATCAAATTTACACTGATATCCTCATGCTTTATGTGCTACCAACACACAAACTCATCGTGTTTAAGCAGCTTCCCGTTGTTGAGAGACGATCCCTTTCCATGTCTACTTAGAAGCCATAGGACTCAGCAATAGTCTCACACATAATAATAGGGCTTAAAGCTGTTGATCTTCAACTGCCTGCTCTAACTTTAACATCAGAAACTCCCAGTGTGTCCTTCTAAGACCTGTGTGTGATAAAGCAGCCCAGGGCAGCTAGCTGGGAGGAGCGACGGAAGTCCACCTCTGTTTAAGAAGCAGGCACAGAATCTCTATGAAGAGAGATTTCCATTCAGGATCACAGCAAGCCTCCTTTTATAGATGGCAGTCTATTTGTTTGTACCAGACTCCTTAGGATGCCTCCCTAGGACCCACTTCCCACGCCTGACAAGTGCTTTGCTCTTCCAGATTTCGTTTTCCTGAGCTGTCTGTAACCTCCTTTACCTCCGCTGCAGATCTCTGTGATCTCTGCGATCTCTGCTTTTTGGGTTTGTTGCTGTTGTTGCTGTTTTTTTGCTGGTTTTTAGTTTGGGTGGTTTGGTTGGTTGGTTGGTTTTGTTTTGTTTTGTTTTGTTTTGTTTTGTTTTGTTTGACACTTTTGTTCTCCAAGAAACTCACCTTGCCATTCCTTCACGTGCTTTTGTAAATCTAGTAAGGTCGGTTTCGAGCACCTAGCATGTTGGCAAGTACTGTTTATGTTCTACTTGGCACTTACCATAAGCATTCAGAGTAATGTCTTCAGTGTGTTATAACATCCATATTTGACGTATGAAGTTACAGTTGCCTTGGTCAGGTTTCAAGGTTTTTAATTAAAAGAACCAGCTCTCAAACGCATCTCCAAAGCTTCTGTTTTTATTTTCTTGATGTTACTGGATCTATTATAGTTTATAATGTTCCCATCATCCAGAGGAATGTATCATGTGGCATTCCTACTTTATAAAACTATATTTTGGTTGCCAAGTGAGAGCAACATGAATAAGCTGTACTTGCCAAATGTTTATAATAAAATATAATTAACCAGTAAATTTTAAACAATGACTTTGTATCCTGAAAGCAATTACTTTATTTTTGGCCCAAATATAATTTATCTGGGAGTTTGAAAAGAAGGTCAAATAGAGATTTCTTCTCACCTACATAATAGAGGTTTACTACATGCATTTTTTAAAAATTAAAATTGCTTGGACTCAAATTGCAGAGACACTAGGTTACTTCGGTACCTGCTAAACCTTGCTGGCCTCTCAGGAAGTCCTGGTAACCAGGCAAACATGTTACTGCTATGGTATTATCTCCTGGAACAAATTAAGGCCTGAGGTCTTTGGGGAGCTGGGCCACTTTGGACTTCAGCTCAAACTGGAACCTAAAGAACTCAACCATAGAGCTCACACTAATGTACCTGGAAATATAGAAAACTGGCAACCCACCAGGAGTTTGCTCTTCTCGAGTGTCTAATTTGTCTTTTGATATAAAGTGGAGTGCCAAGTTTAAATATTTATTTTAAATAAAAGTGTATTTTGTTTTAAGAGTAAACAACTAAAATAAAATAGTCAACAAGGATGGAGGGGCTGGGTGCATGGATAACGGAGTGGAAAGAACCCAGGCATGTGAACATGAGATTCATTAAGATTCGAGCACGCTTTAACCAATACCAGCAGACCTGGGGCCCTGCAGTGTTATGGGAAAGGAAGGAGGGTGTGTCTATACATCTAAAATGTCCTTTTGCCTTGAAGCAAGAGTCTCCTTGTGCTAGCCTACTACAAAATCCTTGCAGAATCAAAGAATCAGAGTTGTAAAGTCAGATTTTGTATTTTTCACTAGCCTGGCTTTAGGAGAGCCAAAGAGCATATAAGTACAGCCTGGAAGAATCAGAAGTTTCTTTTTTGTTTATTCATTCATTCATTCATCCATTCAGTCATTCATTCGTTTGTTCATTCATTTACTTGTTAGTTAGTTAGTTAGTTTGTTTGTTTGTTTGTTTGTTTGGGTTTTTCAAGATATGGTTTCTTTGGCTGGCCTAGAAGCATTTCTGTAGTCAAGAATGGCCTTGAACCCACAGAGATAGGTCTGCCTCCCTAGTGCTGAGACTAATGGCGCACACCACTGCCACCGCCTCCAGCTGATCAGAAGTTTCTTTATCCTGTCATTGTATCTCACCACCACCGAACTCCCTGCACTGGGGATTTCCCAGCCTGGGCCTCCATCACAGACCTGCGGTGAGGGTGGAATGGAGGAGAATGTCTTCCACCTGTGACCACTTCGTTTATTTATTTATTGCAATGCTATTTATCAGTATTTCTGCTCATCTTTGTTTTGCCCTTGAATGGCCCACATTTTTCTGTCTTCACTCTATTCCTCTACCTTTAGTCTTAATTTGATTGTGAAGGTAAAGATCAGTGTTAAGTAGCAGATGAAAAGCCTGAAGCATAATGATTTGTGAAGTGCATGATAGCTCAAACACCGTATGTGGCTCCTGTAGACCAGCTAGTGGGCTGTCATGCTCAGAGATCCTCAGAAGGGAGCAATACTGCTTCATCTAGGACCAGAGGATAAGCAGCTGCCTCCAAGCATGAATTAAACGATCCAGTAGCGATCACATTCACATTTGGCTAGCATCCAA
>JADRCD010183290.1:0-40875 GCA_019843815.1 Montemys delectorum
GGGGGGGGGGGGTGCGGGGGGCATAAGCTAGGCAAGCAATCGGATAGTCAGCTAGGTAGGAGGCTTGCTAACAACTCCTTCTCCATCTCCCATTTTGGCTCAGAACCAAATAGAGAGCTGGGAGCTTCTGCTTCAGCCCCCATACCACAAGAAGATGCCAGAGACTACAGGCACATCAAGAAGACATGCTCAGATTCACAAGCAGGTCTAGGTTCTATCATCGTGGGCCACATGGCCCTGAGGCCTGGCCTTCTCTTCTCTGAATCCATATGATAATATTGAAGTCCAACCGTGCCAATAGAGGATGATGCAGGATGGTATAGAGTGGGGATAGAGTGGCGAGAGTGGTGTGAACTCGTCAGCTGCGGGGTGGGGTGTGGCGTTGGGGGGGGCGTTGTATAGAAGTAAATGCTAGGAGCCTTTGCATCTCCAAGAGCTGAGTTTGAGTCTGGGCCAGTTATAGCTTTGTGGTGTTCAAATCACACCTAGCCTTTCTGGACCTCAGGTTCATTCCTCTGTCAAAAGACCCCTGCTTGGGGTCAGAAATGGAGCAGTTTGGTGAGTAAGACACAGCCCAGGGCTTGGCCTGCAGCTCCAGCCATAGCCAGTCAGCTCCTGCTCTTTTGATCCTCCTTTGCAGCTGGATTCTCATGGGGGTGGAGGGTGGGAGAGCATTTAGTGCCAGGCTCCTTTCCCTTCCCTGTGCTGAGCCCTGGGTAGTGACTGAGAGGCCTCTGGGTCAAAGCTGTCCAGAGGATGGATGGAGCTAACAGGGATATCCTTGGGCCAGGGCTCATGCCCCCCAAAACATGTCTGCAAACCCCAGGTGTGTATGGGTGACATCTCAGAGTATCATCTAGCATAGCCACTCAGTTAGCATGGTTTCAGACGGGCCACTCAAACTGTTGTTTCGGTGTCCAAGGTTCTAGATACACCAGTGCGGGTACCTGGGAGACCCAAGGCAGGTTGGGCTCTGTTGGCTGAGCCCTGGCATCTCTACAACCACACAAGTTGCCACACATCAGGGGAGCGGAGCTTCCTCTAGGTCCTTTCTCTGAACTCTGAGCTCACAGAGAGTGCAGTCCCCTATCCCCAACTTCTGTCTAACCCTCAGCACATAGACACAAAGAACCAGCAGAGGTTTGGGCCTATGACTCACTCCTTATGCCCAGCACTGACAAATAAGAGGCCAGGAGATCTGAACCACAGCTCTGGTTCTTCCTAAAGCTCCGGGCATCTTCTTTGGCACCCTGGCCTGGGATCATTCCCCTCCTCTCCCGTGTTTCATGACTAGAATTTCTTCTCCTTGGCAGAGGTTCATTCCGTGCAGCCCCTCCAAAGGCCATGAGACTTAGCAGGGGGAAGTCTCACTCAGGACAGTGTTCATGAGGTCTCTGGCAAAGGGACATTCTGACAGCTTTTATTAGGAACTTGAGAGAAACAGCAGCCACCACAGAACGCAGATGAAGCTTGAGGTATTGGGCAGTTTAGATCCAGAGTCCTCACCACAGAGCTATGTAGCCCCCCAGTTAGTCATTTTTGCTTGACAATCGGACATCTCTGCATCAGTTAGATGGGAATGTGTGAACTGATTCCTGAGAGTTCTTCTAAGGTTGGGAGAAATATATGCGTAGTCCTTGGTCTGGGTAAGAACTGAAGGAGCTGCCCATCACAGCCAGTAATCATTATTGTTAATGAGGCAGTGTCTAGCGTAGGCCCAAATGCCAATATAAATGAGTATATTCTCCCATTTCTAATATGCCCCTTGTGTTAATTAACAGGCTTCTGCTGTTGACAACAAATGGTATGTTGAACACACCAATCAAAAGTTAGCTGCCCTCTCCTTTCAGGGCAATGGGGAAGTCAAGTCAGACCACCCAGGAGTAAGGAAACCATGGGCCTTCCTTACTGCCAAAAGCTTGTTGACAGACCCATTACTTAGACCGTGGTGTGTACCGGGCATCCGCTCTCTCCTTGTGTGGTGACATTCAGGTAGAAATCGAGACAGGACCTGAGGGCTCAGGAAAGTCCAGGGAACTGACTGGTGAGGAAAACCCAGAGGAGAAAGACAGGAGAAAGACATGGAGGAAGGACTAATCAAAAGTGTAAAGTCCACATGGGGAGGACCCCCGTGAGTCTTCCAGCTACCCTTCTACCTCCCCCCACCCCCATTCAGCTGTGACATTGCTGCTGGGCCCATCCCGCAGCCCCTGTGTCCTGACTCTCCGGCATCTGCTGCTCTTCACTGTGTCCTTCCGGATGTAGAGGCATGTGAGGAATTGAGTGAATCGTAAAGTTCGACGAGCATCTTAATGGCTGACATTTATTGAGTGCCTGCTGTTGCCCAGCTCTGTGCAGAAAGCCTTCTCTCAGGCAGTTCTTGGGTAGTCCTGTCTATGCAGCCATAGTAATGCCAGTGCCCATTTGACAGATGAGCTAACTGAGGCCCAGAGAAAAGGAAATACTTAGAGCTAACAAGCAGTAGAGATAAGTGTAGGTCTCAAACTTACCTGTAACGCACCATGCCATATACTGTGATTCTATAATACCCTAGAAGTCTTTTTTTTTTTTCCAGTGTGTAGCCCTGGCTGTCCTGGAACTCACTCTGTAGACCAGGCTGTCCTCGAACTCAGAAATCCACCTGCCTCTGCCTCACAAGTGCTGGGATTAAGGGTGTGCGCCACCACTGCCCGGCTACCCTAGAAGTTTTTACTTTGGGACAAGGGGGCCAGTGGAGAAGAAATGATACAGGGGGAGAATGTGCAGAAAGAAGCTGGGGTTTATTTGGCAGTCAGCTGGCGTTTGTCAGTCCAGCCTGCTTCAGGGACGATTTGTTCCCTTTCTTAAGCCCCAGAGAAGTTAATCAAGGTGATCAAAGTCACACCGTCTAAATAGAAAAGGAATTTTTCATAGGCCCCATGATTTTCTTAGCTTCTGGGGGAAGCTTGCGATTTTGGTGCTGAAATAACAGAGCTGAGGAGGCCCTCAGGGTCAGATGCTTCACTGTAAAGAGGGAGGCAGAGACCCTGCATTCATCTTTAGAACACTTAACAGGACATTCGCATAGGGTAGTAGATGGGCTTTCAAGTTGGAAAGCAGAAGTTTGAACCTAACCCACCCTCTACTAAGTGACTCTAGGCAAGTCATTTTCACCCCCTCAGATTCCGTGCTGCTGTCTTAGTAAGGAGAATGGTAACTCCTCTACTGGGCTGTTGGCACTGGTTGTAGCTCACCCAGTGTTCCCTGTGGCGGCTGGTGCGGAATGTCTGCTTGGTGTATTGTTTACTAGATGATACCAAATACTTCAGCCCAAGTGTCAGAAAGTAGCCAATGGAGTAATTTAAGCATGGGGTTGCTCCAGCCTTTTCTTTGTGATGCCCGAAGGGCAGTGGAGGGATGGACCTGAGGAGATCCCGTTCCCTCAGCAATCGAATCCTCACTTCAGGTCCCCAGCCTCTTGCTAGCTCTGTGTGAACACCTCACCTATCGCTGACCAGAGGCCCAGGTCCCTATGAACGGGTGACAAAACCTGCCTGGCCTCCCCACCCTCCAAGTCATTTCTGAAGCACTGCCAGGACGGAGCCATAAAAGGCTAGGCTCCCTGGCTGTGGTCTTTGTTCTTCTGAGCTGGAATGTCTCACAGTGACAGGCAGTGAGGAAAAGCCCCTTCAGTGTCCCAGTGCCACCTCCCTTCAGCAGCTCCATCAGTCTCGCCTTCCTGGGTTGCACACCCCGCTGGCGGCTGGCTGGAAGATCAGTGTCTCGCCCCCCCCCCCCGCCCCCGCCTGGGCTTAGAGAGGGACCACCTGAATTTCCACCTACTGGGTGGCCAGCTGTTGACTTTATCTCTTGGGAAAGGAAGAGACCTGGAGAAACAATAGCCAGGGACGCTGCTGAGGACTTGTGTGTTTGAGGGATAGGCCTCTCAGTTCTCAAGCCATGGAGGTCAGAAGCTGAAGACCTACTATGTGCGTTGTAGTGGTGGTTTGCATTTGAGTTTGTGGATTTTATTATTATTCAGATGTGCTGAGGCCAGCATACCAGAAGACAACAAGGAGCACTGAAAAGACACTTTGTTCTTCAAAGTCTCAAGAGGAGGAGCCTCAGCATGGGGTACAGGGGCCACCTGGGAAGGGCTAGTGATCAGAAAGCAGAGGAAGCCAGGAAAAACATGGCAAGAACCTTTGTAGTGGTTTCTGTGGGGCAGGCAAGCCCAGCCAAAGATTAACTCATTTGAATAGTTTCACGGCCTCTCCTGGCAGAGAGACTCTTCTAGCTATCTAGTACCTGGCCCAAAGTCACTGGGAGAGGGAAAGATTGCTCTGGGTGTAAGAGCCCTACATAGCCTTCCCCACCAAAGAAATGTCATAGGTGTGGGCTGTAGCTGGATTGCTTGAAAGTAAAAGGTGAGCCCTGAGACCAGCGTGTCCCAAGTCAATCTCTAGGAAATAGTTACCCTTTAAGGCAGTGTCTCCAGCCACTAAAGCCTCAGATGCTACAGCATCCAAACAGAAAGGTACATAATAAAGCTAGGCCCTGGGTCCCCGGTGCACACAGCCCACCGGATCCTCGTCTTACAAAGCTTTCGTCCCAGCAAGGAGGGAGACAGCAAACTGCTGAGTATTTTCAACTGTGCTGAGGGATCAAACTGGAAAAGGACGAACAGTTATCCCTGGGGATGTGAGAAAAGCCTTCCGCTCTAAGGGATGAAGATCAGAGCATCTTTTCCCTTCACTGCTGCTGGTTAAAGTTGGCTAAATGAATTCAGAGCTGGAGCAAGTCAAAAGTGAGGGAAACACGAAGCCATCATTGGTTCATGCGAGGGGAAAGGCCAGCGTGGAGAAAGGGCAGAGAAGAAAGGGAAGCACCAAGGTCTGGAATTTTCCTTGAACTTCCTAATCACCTTCAAGGCCTGGTGGCTTATCTGACCATAGACCATCTGTTCTGCCCCGGAGTGAGAGTGTGGTATTGGCAGAGCCCTTTGAAACCTTTGAACGCAGGGCCCCATAATGGCGGCCCCTGCCCCTCTCAGTATCTGCAGCCAGCCCCTGTGCCACCTTCTGCACTCACCTTCTGGTCCCAGACCATTTGGAAACCATCTGGAAGTCATTATGAAAATCAAGCTTGGTTGCGGCAGCAGCGAGTGGGGAAATGTGTAACTGCGAGATAAGAAAAGACAGGGACTTTGCTTCTGACCACACTCCCACTGGGTTCTTCCGTGGGTCTGTCCCAGCCGTCACCTACTGCCCACCCTCCCTGCAGTCACATGGGAACAGAGTACCTGGAGGAAAGCCCTCTGGCAGGAGTAGATTAAATGGGGGGAGGAGGAGGGGATGAGAGGGTGGAGATGGGCATTAAGGCATTTCTTGGGAGGAAAAAGATGGTTCTCTGCATACAAGAAATGAAGCCACCATAAAAAGCTCCCCCCCAGGAGGCTTGCTGATTGTGTGTGTCTTTCTGTCCCCCCCAAACTAAGGCCACTAGAGAATGATAATCAAGCCCAATTAATTACTTGTCCTGTCAATTATTTGAAAAAGATGAATAGTGAAATGTTTTTAAATTCTTTGCCTAATTGAAATCAGTGTTTATATGATTTGCCAAAGTTTTAAAAAAATGTGTGTGACGGTCTGAAAATGTTAGCTCCAGGAGAGGTTCAGGCCCAGCAGATGCAAAAACATCGAAAACCATTCATCTAATTTAATTGTCAAGTTGTGCCAAAAATGCTAACGTGATATCTTTGAAGGGTAATTGGTACAAAGAATATCCTCAAAGAGAAATATTTCCACTCACGTCTGGCTCGGGTCTCCCCCTCCTCCCCCCTCCCCCCTCCTGTTGGCAGAGCCTGTGTGCTCCATCCCTTCCCTCTGCACAGGCACCCAGCTCCTTCTGCAGCTTTTTCAGCCACCAAACTTGATCATCCTATGGAAATCAACTCGAATTCCTTCTTTTGATGTAGTCCAAGATATTCATGGACGAATTCTTAATCCTCTGCCGCTACCAAATATGGTGTTTGCAAGTGTCTGCTTAACCTAGTAAGTTGGGGAATTGTTGCTTGCTCCACTCAGAGACAAGAGCACTTGTTCTCACAAAAGGAGAATGAATATGAGGTTTGTGTGTGATTTCCTGGAAGTGAGTCCAGAGGCTACTGTTAGCTTCTCCCCTCAGACATTCCCTAGAGAGAGAACTAATCGGTAAGGAAAATGGAAACCTCCACTCCATGTTTATCACCCTAAAAGGATGAGAAGCAGTGGTACCTTCATGAGCAGCATCCACAGTGTCCCTGCCTCAGTACAGTACCTCTCTCTCTCTGCCTCCAGGACCACAGGTGATAGACAGCTTACAGTCATCTTCCTGCATCTGCAGCTTACTGTAGTGACAAATCTAGCTCTAGCCACATTCCAGAGCTCCTCCTCAGCTCCCCTCTCCTGTTCTCATGTCACTTCACACGTATGAGCACACATGCATGCACACACACCAGAAAGACTACATATTTACTTTGTTCACTGTCTGTCAGTCAACTCTTATGGACAAAGAGCTCTTTCCCTAGGTACCTGGCACACAGCAGATACTTGGTAACAGTTTGTCAAGATGATGAATGAAGATTCCAGGATTCATAAAATTAATGACACAGCAACATCCGTGTTAAAAGCAGTAGTCAGGAAACAGAGAATATCTGCCAGCCACAGCCTGGTTAGCCATTATGGGTCTTTTGCATTTCAAAAAAATGGATATTCTTTTCTTTCTCAAGATACAGAAAGCTAAACCTTTCTCTGGCTACTGGTGATGTCACAGGGATTATCAGTACTGTGTGCTAGCCTGTTGGCTGGATACCCTGTGCCACTGCTGCCTGACACAACTGAATGGCCTGTAGCCTCACCCACCCACTTCAGTCAGCCTTCACCAGCTGGGCCATCACCTGGGCCACCAGTTGCTAAGGCAGTGGTAGAGGCAATCCTCACTGGTATCTGGAGAAAGAATGTTTTTTGGTGAGAAGCAGTACACCACAAAGGCCCCGAGATGAAAGCGTATCTGCTGTATGTTTCTGCCATCTCACAAGAATATAGTGAGCACAGACAGAATGGTGGTGCTGAGTGAGTTAAGGGAGAGCCAGGGCGAGATGGCACGAGGCACCCATGGCCTTGATAAAGTGAGTGGCACAGTAAAAGTCATTTAAAGAGGCAAGCAGATTTTTGCCACAAACTAACATCATTTTGATGAGATTTCGCTGGTTGGAGTCAGGAAAGAGATAAACACACACACACACACACACACACACACACACACACACACACACACAAGGAAGCTTTTTGAAATAACCCAGAGAACAGACCCCAGAGGAGGGCCCAGGAAACAACAGTGACATAGAGGGGAAGTAGACAGACCTGTGATGGAGAATTTGTAATTTGAAAGGAGAGATGGTATGCAGAAACCAAGATGGTGATGCGAACCTTTAATCCAGCTCTCAGGAGGAAGACTGGTAGATTTCTATGAGTTCAAGGCCAGCCTGGTTGCTTGAGGGGTATTGCCACTATCTCTAAAGTACTCAGTTATAAGAAACTCATAGTCAGGAGGTCAGAATGAGATCTTTGCATTCTGGGATGCTGCCTGACTTCTGGTTCCTGTGTAACACATTGGTACCTTCTCACCACATGGGTCCTTGCTATGTGGCCTAGTTGGACTAGAACAGCAGTACAGCCACACTAACTCACTCTGCAGGGCAGCTGTGCCTATGTGCAGTTCTTCACCTGGGAGACAAAGAACAATTCTCCATTGGTAAAAGTCCATCATGGCAAAAATATACCTGGCCAGAGGGCCTGCATACTTGTAATGAGCTGACTATGGATTGAACTATAGTTCGACTGAACTATAAAATAAAATAATAACTATTTTAATATACGGTATCTTCCTGCCAAGGCAGCTGAAGAGCAGGCTAGGAGCAATAAAATTAGTCCAGAGAAAAATGAAAAAACCACCAAAAGCAGCCACCTTTAAAAAGAAACAGACTAGAAGGCCCGAGGAGAGAAGCCATCACCAGGAGAGAAACCCGCCAGATAGTGATAAAACAGGAGGGAGGGAAGGGCCGGAAGGAAATTTTCCAGGCTGCTGTCTGTTATTCCACTAATCACAGAGTGACCTCATCCTGCCTGTGGCTTCATGTCCTATCCAGGAGTGATGTCTCGAGGGCCTCTAGTCAGGGCACCAGACCCACATCCATTGCCTGCTGGGAAATCTATCTCCAGCACCCTCCTTTCAGGTGTGCTATCCCCCTAAAGAACCTCGGACCCCCATCACTTCCTCACCCTCCTCCCGTCAGCCTACCATCACCTCCTTCCCACCATCTCCCTGCCTCCCACCAGCTCCTGCTACCATGATCCCCCAGCAGGGTCTTTTGAAGTCCACTTCTGTCCTCTCTCTTCTTCTAAAGGACCAAGCTTTAAAATGAACATCACACCAAGCTTTCCATGAGAACCCTCCAACAGAACCTCATTTGATTTAGATAAAATCCAAATGCTTTATCAGAGCATCCAAGATGCCCTACAGACTAGGGTAGAGCCCCCCTCTCTAACCCCACCTCATGCTACGCTACCTTACTCTGGTTAGCCTTCATCTGACAGTGGCAAGGCCTTCTCACCTCTGAGCCTTTGCAGTGGTACGAGCCTCCAGCTTTAGTGTATTCCCAAGATATATACATGGTAGTTCTCCTGCCTGACCAGTTGGCTACTCCATCACCAAGTAAGTATTCCACATCATTGTCTTAAATCCTTGTTTTGTGACAGTAGTGACCATGGAAACTGGTCTTGATTATATACCCATATATTGTCTCCCTTCCCACAATATGGAAATGCCTTGGGAATAGAGACTTGGTTTGCCTTTGGACTTATGATATGTAGAATATGTTCCAACACACACACACACACACAAAATTGCATTTACACATGCATGAAATTCTTGGTGTAGTGAGAAATGTTAGTTCGCTAATTACCACCTCTCGAATGTGTTCAGGATACGTGCTTATTTTGTTCTTCAATCAAATGGAATCTGACCCTGAGTGGGTGCTTAAACTTTTCTTCATAGTTTATGAATTCATGAATGAGTTTAAGCCTTCATGGAACCTATTTTTCAGCTGGGAGCATCTGCATTTTCCCCCAAGCCATACACTTAGTATGTAGTGAGGCTGGGATTTCAGCCCGTACAGTCACAAGAGAGTGGTTGCTTTTGACACACAGTGGAAGCTTAATGAATGACTGTCGTAGAATCGAAGTCAAGGGTACCTACCTAATTCCAGAGCTAGAAAGCTCAGACCCTAGGATGACCCTGCCCTCAGAGATTTCTGTTCCTCATGGGATACAAGGATTTTATTTGAGCCTTATGAAGAAATGTGGAATTTAAAAGAAATATCCTAGACAAGAGGCTTCACAGCCTACCCCTGTCCCCCATAGTTGTTCGGAGCTGAACCTGCCTACACAGCAAGTATTTATACCCTACACAACACAGCCTGGGGTGCAGGGTCTGAAATCAAATGACTATTTCTGAGGGTATTTTATTTTAAAAGCTTCTAAGTGACAAATGATTTAGCAAGTTTTCACCACTGTGTTTCATGTGGTTTTAGTTGCCAGAGGGTGACTTACGGCCGAGCCTGGGAGCTCAAA
Organism: Montemys delectorum; assembly: GCA_019843815.1. NCBI lineage: Eukaryota > Metazoa > Chordata > Mammalia > Rodentia > Muridae > Montemys > Montemys delectorum. Next base: position 9,651 of record JADRCD010183290.1, read on the forward strand.
CCCGAGTGAGCCTGTGAGGCTCTCCCCAGCCACATCTTCTTTATGATGTTTAGGGAAGCTTAGTGCTCCTCTTTCATGGGGATGAGGAAAGCATACAAGCCCCATCCAAGAGTGCAAAGCGTGCTGAGAGAGGACTGACATGTAGACTTTCTCTAAAGTGAGGAGAACTAAACAGGGCAGAGAGGGTTAATTGCCCCTTCAGCCTGCAGCCCATATCTTCCCTCTCTTCCTAGCTGCCTTGGGATGCCCCTTGGCTACTGAGTTACCAACTTGGGGATGATAAAATGTCATGGTATGTGTGGGGGGGGAATAAATACAACTATCTAATCATAAATAAATTCTTTGTTCCCTTAATATTCATTTCTGATGCTTATGCTAAACAAATATTTGTGAAATATAATCCATTATAAAATAATGTTTCATTATAGAATCATATCATAAAACTGTATTATTTCTTAGTGATTTGGGTTAGTATTAAGTTTTGCCTAGAATGGCAGAAATTCTTGCCTAACCACGAAACTTCTTTCCTCTTATATAAGATAAATCTGGTGAGTGACAGTCCACATGAGGGTGGTGGGCAGCAGGATCACCATGGGTTCTCTTTACAAGCTGTTCTTTGCTTCTAGAGAAGGGACCAGCAAATTATAGGTATATCACAGCACCTGCCTTTATAACTAAACATCCTTAGACATGTGCAGTGTTTGGCTGCTTTTGCTCTACAGCAGAGACAAGCAGCTACCATGGAAAGCCAGTGGCCAGCAAAGCCCAAGATACTGACCTTTCATTGAGTGAGCACTCCATCTACATGTGACCTTCTGATGCCAATGGCTGCTCAGCATGGCCTTTGGGACATGAGAATGCAGACAAGTAAAAGGAAGAAGGCCTTAGTGTAGGAGTGCTATCGATTCTTCTGCTTGTATTTCATTCTTCAGAACTGAACCAGATGGTCACACATGGCTTCAAGGGAAGCTGGGAAATGTAATCACTTCTCTAATAGCCAGGAGTCCAGCTAAAAGTCCTATAGTTAAAAGAAGGGATGGACAAGTAGGTTATATATACCTAGCAATGTTTTCATCAAAAGGATCCTTCAAGATGGCAGTGGCCATTCTCTCTTTGCAGTCTGAGAAGCTGGATCTGATGCATCTGTGCAACTTCTTATAAACAAACAAAACAAAACACTTCCATGTCCTAAAGGGTTAAAGTACAGGGTAGCATAGAAGCTGGGGCTGAAAAACATTAAGAAAGAGTGGGCATTTTGTGATCTTTCGCTTGCCGCTTCTACTGTACTAAAGTAAATCACCACATCTATACTGCCCAAGCCTTTTCTCCTTTCCTGGCCTTTGATCTTCTTTAAATTTAAAATGGCAACTTTCTACTTCCTGATAACCTCAAACCTCTTCTCTTCAAAATGTTGGAGAAAGCCCTCCTTTCTTCTGACAACATGGAAAGCCTGGAGAGGGAAAGCCATCTCACTTTCACTGTGGAATTGCCTAGACCTGAGTAGGTGCCTAGTAACCCAGACGGCACTGAATTCAGACTGTGAGCTCCTTTGAAGTAAGAACTGTGTTCTTCTCCCCCTCTATCCAACTTCTTTTATGGTCCTGGTCATGCTGTAAATATGGTGGGTAACTGTCGGTGAGATTTTGTTCCATTCCAAGTGGCAAAAGCCCAGCTTCAACTGGCTGAAGCTGAAAAGAATATTTATTGGCTAATGTTCCTTCTGAGTCCAGGAAGGCGTGGGTCTGCTTGCGAGCACAGCTGGATGGATCTCAGACCTTTACCTCCATCTCTCTATCTCTTCATCTCTCCCACCCCCACTCTATGGCTCTCTTCATTTCTCTCTGCACAGTGACCTCAAGGAGAGCAGCTATTTCTCTACTTTCATTGTTTCTTTCTGCTCAGGGATCCTGGAGGAGAAGAATCCATCTCTGTCATTGATTCCATTTCTGGATCAGCATTCATATATCATTCATCTTATGAATGAGTTGGATGGGATGCTTGCCCATCTTAGAACCAATTACCATGACCCAAAGATTGAGAAATCTGCTCAGCAAAGTTCAAGTCTTGGGGTTGGGAAGAAGTAAGTGGACTCCCCAAAGCTTAGGACAGGAGAGAGTGCGTCTTGGTACTAGACAGGCACTAGCAAACAATTATACTCTCTTAGCTTCTTTTATTGCTGTGGTCTTTGAAGTAAAAAATATAATACAGTCTCTTAGGAAATATTCTCACTAGCCTGACTCCTCTTCTAGGGACAAAATTGAGATGGTCATTTGAGGACGACTACCTGCCTTTTTTTTTTTAATTTTTATTTCTTTTTACTGCTAATGGATGGTTATTGTTTCTTTTTAAGGTTATAGATACTCTGTTTTTCAAACAAGCTGACCACTGTTCTCTTCGCGTGTGCATCCTCTGTGATAGCCAGAGCTGACTTTAGGCCTCGGCTTTGTACACTGTTAATTTGGGAGTCATGTGTTTCTTTGACCTTCTGTACATGGTTGATGGATGAGTTTTTAAGCATCTTTAAATGAATTACAATATATGCCAAACTTATATTTTTGTAATAGTTCTGCCAAAGTGGACTACAGTGGATGGCTTATTTCCACATTCCTCTGGAATGTGCATGTTCATAAAATTTTACGCCTGTCACTTGGTAATTCGCCAACATTCATTTGCTATCACATCATGATCCTTATTTTTTTAAAACTAACAATGAAAAAGAAACCACCCAAACACAGGTATTAGCACAGAGAGAAATACCTTCCAATAGCTTGTCATTTGGGATATCTAAGCTGGAGAAAGATGAGCTCAATTAAAAAATAAAATAAAATAAAAGGTGCAACTAGAAAGAAGAGGCAACTCAGCCATCGAGTGTGGTGCTCTCCACTATGCTGGGAAGTTCATCTCTCTGTGGGCAGTGTACACAGAGCAGAACACATACACACACAAAGACTTCTCCCAGATGATATTCTGAAACTCAATTAAGATGTAACTTGCTCTGTTAGCCGAGACTCTTGGCTTCAAGTGACAAGTACTCAACCAAATTGGCCTAATTTCAAAAGGAGAGGAGCTAGAATTTTATAGTTTACATAACTAGAAAGTTCAGGAGTCTGTGTGACACTATCAAAATGCCCTTGTTCTCTATCCCTGGGTTCTCCTCATCTCTTGCCTGGATTCGGTTTAGGTTTGGGTTTGGGTTTGGGTTTGTTTTGGTCCAGTTTTAACACTGAAGTGGCTATGGGCTGATGCCATCTAGAAGCTGGCAGTTTTCATTCCATGAACGAGCGACCGACTATCCGTTAGATGTTTTAATAACCGCTTGGGAGAGACCGGCACTGGTTTGGTTTGAGTTCTGTTGCCACCCCACCCCACCCCCATACATGTGCATTTTTTAATGAAGAAGAGACTAGTGCAGTTGGCTAAATATAGTCACGTGTTCTCACTCATATGGGGCATGAAATGAGGCCAGAGGAAGGATCATTTCCTCCGAGGACATTGGCACTACGCTTCTTATGAGGAGGGATGGATACAATGTGGAAAGGGTAGCCCACCATGCCTGCTTGCCTAAGAGGAACAATGTGTCACATAGATGCACAGAATGCTACCCCATTCTTTTTCTACCTTCCAAGTGGGGAATTTGGAGATGAAGATTTTATAATGTTCATTACAAAACATGAAGGTTGGTACATGCAAGCATGGGCTTAATTTAAACGTGATTCCAAACGTTTATACATGCTTTCGGTTGAAACAGAGCAGAAGAGTCCAGAGACTTGTTTGATCCATGGTTATTCATACCTCCTTCTACACCCAAGTCCACGGAAGATCTTGATTCTTTGGTTTCCTCTTCAAAAGACAAGGTGATACCTTGGTAAACTTTCTACGAAGAACATGCCAGAATGATCTAGATGCAACCAGGGTTGCATCTAACCACAGGAAGATTGATGACCCAACCTCTTGAGTTCCTCTTGAGGGGCATGCTCCCTCGTACCACTCTGAGTCATGCTAGGAAAAGAGGTTTACTGCTCTTAGGCAGGGATATTAGAGACTCTGTGGGCTAGCATGTGACCAAGACAGTGACCTTAGTGCCTGAGCCACATAACAGAATATTCCTTCATCAGCTTCCTTGATCATATTTCTAAGCTGGCTTGTGAGACTTCATCTCTAAAATTATTCTAGTTACCTCTTATTGCATAAGGAGAAACCCCAAACTTGGCTTTAGGCTTATTAGGCTCAGGAATTTCATCAAAGCTCTGCTGGCTATTTGTTTCTGAAGTATGCAGGGATATTTCTTGGTTGACAGTAGGTTGCTATCTTGGAGCATCTGAGCTATCACTGTCCTATCTGGTGTCCTGGGTGGGGGGCAGGGGGCAGGGGGTGGGATGCTGAAAGCCAGGCTTTTCTTTCACATCATTCTCTTAGATGTTCCCTTGGTCACCCCACTCTGGGTAGTCTGGCCCCTTGCATGATAGCTTTGGGCTTCAGAAGACCAAGGCAAAAGCTGCTCTTCTCAGAGATGGGCAATTTCTGCCAGACACATCAATCATTGTAGCCTTAACAATGTCAAGGGGCTGAATAATGAGCCCCCTTCTTGTAACCATGCAATGAACAGAGGAGAATCAACCCACTCCATTACAATATATGCTGTTTTGGTTTGTGATGATGTCACCATAGCTAAAGGGCTTCCCAGGGGCAGCTTTGAATAGATTTCTGACAGCCAGTCCATTTGTGGTGCAGGAGCTCTTAGGCTCCAGCCTCCCAGGTGCTTTCCTATAGCAGGAACTCCAAGAGCAGAGATGTCATGCCTGGCAGAGATGCTTCTTTGGCTGATCTTTGGACATCGCCCAATTGCTATGGCATGAGACCTTAACCAACAACTTCCCCAGGTAATGTTTGTGGGTCAAGCTGAACTCTTAGGGAACACTGCCCAAGAGCAATGATTTCAACTATTTCCATAACCCAGCCTGTTCTACAAAGTAACTCCCCAAATCAAGCTTCTATGCGAACAGAAAGAAGCCATTCTGAGACGTTCCTGTTGGGAGCAATGGTATAATGGGATACCAGAGAAGTGTTCAAGGAGTCTAAGGTAGGAACCTTAGGAGTGGTGGCTCTCATATGCCACATATCAGATATTTATGTTTAATAACAGTAGTAAAATTACAGTTGTGAAGTTGCAACAAAGAGGATTTTATGGTTGTGGGGCCACCACAATAGGAAGAGTTGTACTAAAAAATCACAACTTTACGAAGGGTGAGAAGTGAAGCTTTGGAGAGACAGCATAGACTCCAATATTAGCAAGGGCACTGATATTTTAATAGCATTGTAAGGGGTGTAAAAACCTTGAACCTGCATTGTCTTTCCTGTCTCCAGCAGCATGCTAAGGCTAGTGTTAACACTGTATGAGCCTTGTTGACAAATAATCTAAGACTAGACCTGGATGAGTTGCTTGCTCCAAGGCAGAGAGCTGTGTAGACCTAGAGCAGTCTGGCTCTTGTCTCTGCATTCCGTTCTTTTTTTTTTTTTTTTTTAATATATTTATTTATTTAATGTAAGTACACTGCAGCTGTCTGCAGACACACCAGAAGAGGGCATCAGATCTCATTATGGATGGTTGTGAGCCACCATGTGGTTCCTGGGATTTGGACTCAGGACCTTTGGAAGAGCAGTCAGTGCGCTTAACCACTGAGCCATCTTTCCAGCCCACATTCCATTCTTAATGGGCAAAAAAGTGAGGCATACTGGGAAGACAGGTAGTTCTCAAACACAAAGTCCTGGCTGTGGGAGGGTGTGGGAAGGTGAGTCTGTGTGAGGATGGCTGGGAGACTAAGCATGTGCTTCAATATCACCACATCTCCAGTGATGACGGTAGTTTGGTGGGTAAAGGACTTACCCGCCTCCCCCTCCCCCCCAAACAGGGTGATCTGAGCTCAGTCCCCAGAACCCATGTAAAAGAAAACAAACAAACAAACAAACAAACTCAACAACAACAACAAAAAGAGCATGGTAGCATGTGCCTGTAGACCCCAGTGTGAAAGAGTAGACATAGGTGGATCCCTGGGACTTGTTGGCCAACCAGCCTCATCTAATGAGTGAGCCTTGGGTCATAATGAGAGACTCTGTCTTAAAAAAATGTGAACAACTAAGAAAATAAACAGCCCCTATGGTGATACCTCTTTTAAAAAGAAAGAAAAGAAATCCTCCTTGGCTGTGTGATCTGGGGCCCAAGCAGCTTTGCCATAGTGTTTGTGAGTAGCTCTCCACTTGGGAGGGCTATTGCAGTAACGTAGGCGAAGCACATAGGAAAGGCTGAAAAGGTAGCTGCTACGGCACCCCTTGGAGCAGTGTGTTGCCACATGGAAGGAGTGTCCCAGGTAGACTCAGCTCTGCCAGCAGATGTACAAACTGAAGACCCCACGGAAGGCCTCATATATCAGAGAATTTCTCTGCTGGAGGCCATTTTGCTCTCTTGGAGCTGTTGGACGAAGTTTGGAGACATCCTTAATGTTTGTGAATTAAGGGTGATGCTGGCATCTAAAAAAAAATAAGATGAGAGATGTTGCTGCGCAGCACACGGGGCAGCCCTCCGTTCCCTGGCTAGCAGAGGCTAGCTGGCCCCAGGTCAGGATTGTGCAGGCTGGTGACCTTTGCCCTTATTTTGCATTTTCAGATGATTTATAGAGTGAGAAGTCTTTTTCCATCTGGTTGTGTAGGAGACAGAGGTGATTAGGATGCCAAATACTACCACTGCTGCTTTCTTTAATACATAAACAAATAAATAAAGTTTTATTAGCAAATAGCCATGCTCATTTAGGTAGCCACAGCTGCCGTTCAGGTTCCTGGACACTCGAGGCTCAAAGAGAACCACATCACCCTGTTGTCTACCTACCTAGGACGGAGAGCTGCCAAGAACTTGCCTGGCACCCGGGCTGTGGCTCCTGGTACTTCCCTGACCTAGAGAAGTTTGGAGCCTTGGACTGAGTTCCTTCTATGGCTTCTCAGAGATAGGAGGGTGAAATCATGTCTGGATACCCTTAGTCTCCTGAATAGAAGGGTCACCTTGCCTCAGTAGTACTCTATTCCCCCAGAACAGATGAGCCAATATGAAATATGGCCTATGGCTTTGTCCAGAGAAGAGCAGAAACAGGTCAGAGCTCAGGGTCATGCCCTTGCTTGAAAAGAAGGATCAAAAAGAAATCAGTCTTTCTTATTCTTTGTATACCATTGCCAAAGAGGAAAGGACCAAGGTAGGAAGGCCTTAATGGATAAGCTGAGGCTGTTGTCCCACAAGGCCTCTAGGGGAAATATGACAGAGATCTAGACCATACCTCAAACCTAGCCAACCCTTAGAGCTTAGGTCTACTTACTAGGGACTCCTTTCAGCTTCATTTCCCAGACTGAGCCTCCTGGGGACACATGTGTTGTCTAGTGTAGATAATTTGATTTCTAGTATGCAAGAAACTGACAACTTATCTGCCAAACAGGTCTGAACAGAGGTGATGAGATAGGGCCCAGAGACTTGACTGTTTAGGTTGGCAGTGGTGGCCGGTTGGTAGTAGGATGGACTTTCTGGAGCCTGGGGTCATTGGCTTCAGTCCCAGTGTAGCATTCAGGCCTTGTGTGTATTCATTCATGTAACTCTCTTCACTCTTTGGCACGTTCTGCTTCCTTAGGAGCTATAGGAAGCTGAGGGTGGGAGCACAGAGTTACCCACCATGCGTGCCTCGTGCATCCAGAATCAGAGTTGAGGAACCATCATGTCTTTGTGGGAAGGATCAGAGGATGCAAAGGACAAGCAGGTTGAAAAGGGCTGAAGAATTAGGGAGGGAAGTATGTCTGGTTCACACCTACAGAGAGGGGCTGAGCTTACTTGGGCGGTTAAGAACTACTCAGAGGTGTGTGCCTTGGTAAGTAAAGGTTGAGGGCTTCAGGATCTGCCTGTCCTGCCTCTGTGCCCTCTGCTTTTCAGACTCAAAGAATGCATTCAGCATGTTCTGAAGAAACAAAATATGAATAGTATCTCCCCGCAAACCATCTTCCCTTTTGGTCACTTACAAGCAGAACCCTGATCTCTGGGGGGTCATGGAGTTAGGATGGATGGGAAGTTTGGCATGGAAAGTATTGTTTATCCCAGATCTATAACATATTCCATACTTCCAAGAGCCAGCATGGATCTCAGAGGAGACTTTAGCCCCTTATATGGTATGAGGCACATATTAAAAACATACCCTAAACATGTAAGCTCTCAGACAATAGCATTGCCGAGCAAAGCAAAATATTGTGTAAAATCTGAGCCAAAGGTCAGACACTTCTCTGGAACTGTCAAGAATTCTAGAAGAATGACTGGAGTCATTTGGTGCACATTAGACTGACTTCCACACACTTCAGACTGTTGCATCTGCTTGGCCCGCCATGTTTACTCTGAGCCTTGTTCCACTTCTAAGGAGAAAATGAGTTGCTAGAAATCAATGGCCAAAGCATCTCTCGAACCTTTTTATTTTTTTCTCTGAAACCACAGATGTTTGCAGCCTTGGTTATCATTGCTGTGGGCTAATTGGAGGGACAGTGGAGGTTAGGGTTTGTACAAAATGTGAGAATATCTGGACCTCTGTTTTTACTCCTCTGATTTCTCTTATTCGTGCCCAAACTGCCAAGCAATTTACTGAGCACCTACTATGTGCCAGGCAGAGCTAAAAGTTAAATGATAAGCAGAAGCAGATATTCCCTTGCCTTACAGAGCAGTTAGCAAAGGCATATGACAATCCAAGGAGCACATGGCTGTGTTAAATTGGAACCATGAGGAGGTTCTGAAGCAGGAAGAGTTGCTCTGAAGTCCAGGGTGATAACTCGTCTTCACTGGGGTTTATTATCTGGGACTATGGCTGCCAACACTGACCTTCCTTTCTATTATTGCCATATCAACATTATGGATGAAAACCCAGAGGCTCTGAAAGGCCACGCAGCCCAGTGAATATGAACACAAGAATTCACACCCAGGTATTCTGTGTCAAAAAGTCTGGCTCTTTACCCTGCACTGAAAGGAACTGAACCTCAAAGGTCCAGGAGGAATTCCATGATGGAGTGGTACTTGAGTTTCAATCTGCGGGGTAAATTGGAGTTGAGTCAGTAAAGTGGTGACCTTCTAGACAGAAGGAGCAGCAGGTGCACAGGCTTAGCAAATGGATGGCTCAGTGACTACAGCAGTGCAGTGTGGAGAGAGGTTGAAGCCGCACTAGGTATGGAATAGAGTTCCTCTGATCGTCTTCAAGATGCACATCCTGCCTAGGCTGCATGGCTCCATGCTGGAAGTCGCCTTTAGAGCATACCAAGTTCTAGCAAGCTGTTTAGCTTTCCATGATGGCAGCGCTTACTTCAAACACAAATGACCTCCCCTGGGGAAGCCAGCAGAAACAAAATCTAGACTCCATTGCATGCCAAGAAGCCTAGAATGGCAAAACTAGCTTGAATGGGCTGCAGGCTAGAGGGGCAGCATCCAGGGTATACGAGAGGGTTGGAGGGTCCTTTACAGTGGCTGCTTGCATTCTTTAGTGCATGTCTGTCAACACTGTTGTTCCAGAGATAGCTACTTTAATTTTTCCCCCACTACCCACTGTGTCAGCATGCCTCATACTGCTTCCTATCCTTAACTCTGCTTGCTATTTGCAACTGTTACTGCTGCCCACTACCTTCACGCCCCTCAGCTGTATGTGAGAAGAACTTTTTATCCTCTTCTCACTGAAGCCACCATGTTTTCCTTTATATTATTATTTATTTATTATTATTATCATTATTATTGTTATTGTTATTGTTATTATTACACATGTTTCATACTTTTAAAACAGGGTTTCTCTGTGTAGTCCCGGCTGTACTGGAACTCACTCTTTGTAACCACGCTGATCTTGAACTCATAGAGATCTACCTTCCTCTGCTTCCTGAGTACTGTCATTAAAGGTGTGCATCACTAGTGTCCAGTTCATAGCTCTTTAAAGGGTATAAACTGTGGGTATATGAACGTATACAACTGTGGCCCTCACGGTAGACCTAGGATGCTGCCAGGTTGCAGCAGATTCTGTTAGATGTTGCCCATAGGCTTCACTTTCAGTCATGAGTTCAGTAGTTTGGGTGAATGGTCTTCATGGCTAATGGAATTAGTCTGAGCTCTGCCTTCAGGTGTATTGAGACCTAAGGACTCTGGTGAGAGTTAAGAGCAGACTTCCTTCTATGCCATGCCTGGACTTTCCTGTGTGTGTGTGTGTGTTGGTTACTCCTTAGACTCTAGCTGGTAGGCAAGATGGCTTTCAGTCATTGTCCTCCCAGCTTTAGCCCAATTTGCATTGAGAAAAAAAAATCTCTTTTCTATAATTTGACAGAACTATAAGCTCCGAGCCTAGGAGTATGCTGAGTCATGAGGTCCAAGGAGTGTGACACTGTGATTGGCCCAGTACAGTTGTAGATCTACCTGTGATTTAGAGAAGGAGGAGGTAGGAATCTGGTTACCTTCCTTGCAGGTATGCTGAATAGGTGCAGTGAGGTAAAGCTGTGCCTTCTATCCTGTCTGGTTACTGTAATTTGGGGTACAAGGAGACCAGCCCATCTGTTTTTGAAGGACCACTGTTAGCAGTGTTAGGGAATACCCACTTGGGGAGAAAGTGACAAAGATTCAGATCTTGGGTGCTAACCTTCTTCTCCAAAGACCTGCCCAGGAAATCCCCACTGTGGAAGACTTAATGAGGACTTAGGAAATATGTCCAATTGGCCTCCGAGGCTTCTTCTCTACCCTGTGCGTCTCAGCCAAATGAAATATTTGTCCTCTAGGGAGCACAGCCAGTCTCTGAGTAAGAAGCAGAGTGCTGGGAAATTCTATAGCCCTCAGGTTATAGGTAGGATGCTCCTAGGTGTCATGGCCCTGTGACTGGGATTCTGGAGACAGGCATGTCAACAGCTATGTCAGAATTACTGGAAGGGTTAGCATCTCTTGATGAGACTTCTCAGTCCCACCTCCTGAGGGAGGAGATACTCAGCACTTCTGAGGTGTGGACAGCCTATCAGAGCAGGGATGAGGTACCTAGGTAACCCTCCTTTCCACCTGACCTCTCCCTTGCTGGGGCTTCACCTTCTCCATGGCCACCATGTTCCCTGATGGACTCAAGACTCAGAAAGTTAAACTACTTTGTCACAGTCCTTCAGCAGTGAGCTGTTGGCATGGCTTATCCGATTCTAGACTTTCCCATCCTAATTATTTTTTTGTGGGTTCCCTAATCTACTTCTTAGATGTTTGTGACCCTCCCCTAAGCTTTAACTCTCAGTTGGCTGTATCTCTTTCTGGAAGACAGATGGATTTTGCTCCTTCAGATCAGCAAGAGGGGGCTGCTGCTTCCTCCCCAGGCCTGCAAGAACTCAGCTCACTGCAGGCCCATGCCGCTCTCAATTTCAAGCTCAGCTGGGCTCAAGCTGAGCTCAGAGGGCTTCTCGGCTGAGACAACGAAAATGCATTTCTGGCATGGTTTGAATTAAATGAGAATTTCCCGTTTTTTCATAAACATTTACAGTAGTTGTGGATGCAGAGTTGAAAGGTTTAGGGTTTTGGTGTTTAATTAGAAACAAATGCCCTTTATGGTCAGTCCTGTTAGCAGGGGCAGCAGGTCTCTGCTATTAGAATTATGCCTATTATTAGTGAATGTGTTTTGATTTTTTTTTTTTTTGACCATGGTACCTAGTGTTGACTTTCCCAGGTTGGCTGGACCTGGAGATGGCAAACAGAATCAGTAGATTCCCTGGGGATATTTTTGTTTAGGAGCCAGTGCTCTGGACTGGCTTCAACCAGTTAATGCCAAAAGCCTCTCCCGTCGTCCTTCCATCCTCTTCTCCTTTCCTTTCCCCACCCATCCACCTCTCTCCTTGCTTCTTTTCTTCCTTCCCAAAGTCCCTGTGTACTGAGGGCATCAAAGGCTGGATATCCAGCCTCATATACTCTGGGGTCTGAGCAGAGGGATCTCTGTCAACCTTGCAAATGCAGGCGTTGACTCCGAGGTTAGGCTGGCATTGTCCTTGAAACCAGAATCCATGTTCATTAGGGGCTTGCCTGAAAAGCAGTCCCTAGCAAGCAGCAGGCAAGAGTCCCAGCAGGGTATTTACAGATGGCTTAGTCTTATCAGGACAGACAGATTTGGAGACTGTTCCCACATAATGGGAAAGGGCCAATAGCTGCAGTTTGGGATCCACAACACCCAAAGAGAAAGCTATCTATTTGGTATTCCCTGAAAACAAGCCCATGTTCCTAACAGGCAAACTCAACCAGGTTGATGGTTCTCTGAGGTCCTCTCTATACCTCCTTTCCAAAGGTTGATGATGTAATGAAAGAAAGGAGAAGCTCCAACTCCTGTCTACCTATTAAGAAATGCCTTGGAATCCTATGAAGCAGAGTCCTTGGCTATTTGGTGAAAAAGAGGCCATGTTTGACATCATAGACTCTTTCCATAAGTAATGAGAGAGATCAAGGAAGTTTCTGGCAGGGCGGCTCTAAAACCACTTCAATCTGTCATTCTCATCTAGAAGATAGGACAGGGAAGGGCCCTTGGGCTTCATGGGTGACAAAACTCTCTTGGTGTCCTGTACACTAGCACAGTAGACTCCATTCCAACCAAAGCAATAAATAAATGACTAAATAAGTAAATATGAAAAGATGCACAGTGGGGTCTCCCCTGTGTCTCCAGATACTTGTGAGGGCACTCCATCCTCCTTAAATAAACCCAGGAAAGGTTACTTGGTATTCCCAAGAAACTACTCAAAGAGCAAATGCTCTACACTTCCCCATGGACCATGTAAATGTTGTAGTACACATCAAAGAACAACCTGCAGGCATCCTCATTCCTGTCCCCTCCTGCTCAGTCTCATGACTATAGTCATGAGTGCCCATCCTCTCTCTGTGACAGCTGGAATTCAGGACAGAGATGTGACAATCAGGTTTGAGTTTCAAGCCACCGTCTTGTAGCTGTGACCTAGGGACAGTTACTTAACCCTCTAAAGCTCTGGTTCTTCATGGGGCTCCCTAGAGGATTCAGTGGTTATGAATACAGGCCATTGAGCACATTTTAAGAATTTATTGTTGTCAGCATAAGAAAAATAGTGGAAGCTGGAAGCCCCGCAGTAATAATGCAGATGCACAATTATTAACTTGCAAAGGCCAAACAGAATGAATCTCAGTGAGAGTAATGTTTATAAATTATTCAGCTACTCCAGAAAAGAATTAGGCTGGTCAGAATTTTAACCTCTTATTTTAAGTCCATTTGGACAGAATTGTAATGTAGTTTTGTTTTTAAAGGAAGAGATTATTTGAACACAACATGAAAGGAACCCTTTTTCTCCTCCCTAGAGGAGAACTCCATTCAGGGGGACTTAAATCATTGGAAATGCCATGACTATGGCTGTCTGAAAGTGACGTATGAATACCGTAGGGGCACACTAAAGCTTCCTTTTCTTTTTTTCTTTTCTCCCTAATTTGCTGGGTGGGGTTAGTTATACAAGACAGTTTTAATAGAACAAAGTCATAAATGACCTTTTTTCATATAAGGAACATTTTCCATGATTCAGCCACTAGATCTTGTTTACAGAGCTTGTAAATATGGTAGATTAAATAGGTCCCTTTCTTTGGTGTGCATGAGTGCAGACACCTCAAAGGCAGAGAAGAATGAGGAGGAGGAAATGGCAAGGGTAGGGGTGAGGGGCGAGAGAAAAGAGTAGAGAGAGCAATGAATGGGAGCAGGCATCCCCAACAATGGGAATGAAGACAATAGGTATCCATGGAAAACCAGAGAACTGACTCCCTGCTTGTAGGGGGCCAAGGTGCATTGCTACCCCAGTTCAGGAGGTACTGCCAGGCCTAAGTGCTAGGGAGCCTATTCTGCATAGAGAGGCCCTATCTGCAGGCAGAGCTTTGGCTACTGTGGGAATCTTTGTAGCTAGACTTAGAAAGCAGACAGAAGTATGAGATGCAGCCTTGGGAAGATCCAAATAGTTCACCAACAGGGAAAGGAGAAGAGCAAGATGAGGCAAATGTAGTGATTTATTACTAATGGTTGTCTTGAAACAATGACTATCCAGAGGCTATGCTGCTAAATTGTGTGTCATGTTGCCTGGGCCACTAATGCCTGGATTTTTGCTGAAGCATTATCATAGATATTTCTCTGAGGGTATGTTTGGAAGGAGTTGGAAGTTTAAATTGGTGGACTTCAGTCAAAGCAAATCTGCCCTCTGTAATGGGACTGGGCCTCTTACAATTAATAGAGGCCTCAGCAGAACCAAGACTGGGTCTACTGTACCCCAGCTTAGGATTCAGACTCTTCCGGGGCTCCAGCAGCTTGTCCTCTTAGATTTGGGACCAACCTGAATACATTCCTGAAATAACTCTTTTCTCTACATTAACATGCCCAAGGTTTGCTTATCTTGAGACCCTGACTGACACAAAGGCTCTTCATATCTCTTTTTGAATTGTGTTAGCTTGAACATTTGGAAATCAGGCAGACTTGTGGCTGAGACAGCCTCCACCTTGCTGTGGGACCTTGGTTAATGAATGACCTTGTAGGAGTCAGTCACAGACTATCTTTCTGTAGCACAGGGTGTCCTATAGAGCTCATTAGGCTTGAGGATTAAAGGGATAGCCTAGGTGGCACTTAACTAACATTAATTTATATATTGATTCATGGGATATTCATTATATGCTATCCTTACTATTGAACTATGACCTTCTGAGACCCCTGCCTTCTAGCAGTTTCAATTCCAGTGGAAGAGACGAAGCCAAACGAAATCATTCAGATAAGAACATAGAGAGAAAGGACCACAATTCTATGAAAGATGACGGCGACCAAGAATAGAGATTTCAAGGAGGCCTCCTGGGTGCTGGAACACATGAACCACAAGGGAAAGGGTAGCGTAGAGGCCTAGAAGAGGGACAGAAGGCTATCTTTCCTAAAAGGTCTTGTCGAGGAGGGAAGGAGCTTGCCTAGGCCAGGGAGGGCAGCAGAGGGCAGAGGTGCAGAGACCAGGTTGGGCTAGGCTGGAAGTCGAGTTGAAGTCTATGGTCTAAATCATGAGCAATAATGGGCACAGGTTTTCTATTGGCACTTGAGAGAGGGAGAAGAAAAGGAGGGGAAGAAGGAGGGAAGGGGGCATGGAGGGAGGACAGGAGGAAGGGAGGGAGAGGAAGAGGGGGGAGAGGACGGAGAAGACAGCATTCAGAAGCAGCTGCTGCTTCTCCATTCTCTTGACTGCTGTTATAGTAATATTTACTAAGATGCTTTGGCTTCCTTTAGTATTGGGAGGACTGCCCTGCACATGCGTGGCAAAAGCTCCTGAGGATGGAAGGTCTCTCATAGCTTTCCGGAGAGGACTGTGTCCAGGTCACAGGCCTTCCATTTCAGGCCACTTACTCTCTGACCTTCTTTAATCTCTTACTATCACTGAGCCTCAGTTTCCCCATCTGGAAGGTAATAACCGGTCTAATAGCTTGGCAGGGCAGCTGGGAGCTTAGTGATATCAGAGCTTATGAATGTGGAAGAGCTTTGAAAGTTACAAAAGCACAGGGAAAAAGGAAAAGAAAAAAAAAAAAAGGAGGTAAGGCGGTGCACGCATCTGGTTTCCATATTGTCTCAGGCATCTTGCTTCAGGAGGGCTGCCTCTGAGAGCTGCAGAGTTCCAGGTTGGGGCTCAGGGTCTCAGTAGTGCAGACAAGCACCTTTAGATAATGAGACTAACCAGGGCACACTTCTCTGCCCTTCACCGAGTACTTTCACAAAGGGACTTCATTTCATCCCGTCCCACACTGATGGGGCCATAGGAGAAGCCTGTTCCTTCATGTATCCTTGAAACTAGATGATACTCATTCTTTGAGTAAGCAATGTCAATTATATATTTAATGAACACTCTAGAATTGTTTGGGTTTTGGCTTTTCTTTTCTTTACTACATTTCAGTTTTTCATTTTAGCTGCATGCATACCATAATAAATATGTAGAGGTAAGAAGAGAAGTTAGGGAGTATCCTGGGGATCAAACTCAGGTCATCAGATTTGGTATCAGGGACCTTCAGCCACTGGACCATCTTGTCATCCTTACTGAAGAGTTTTACAACTACTGTTACTTCTGAGAGCCATCCATGTTTTGATGGACCTGCAGCATGCTGGATGTCTTACACATCTGAGTTTGTTGCCAAACACTAAGTTTGCCTGTCTATATAAATATCAATTTTCCATTTCTCTTCAGAAAGTGGGGAGTTTGTGAAGGTCCAGTTTTGAAACAATGTTGGCAGGAGGGAGAGGTGATTGTCCCTCTAGGATGACAATTTTTCTTTCTTTCCATGCTTGACTCTTGCCTGCCTGCCTGCCTGCCTGCCATTCAAGTAGTCAGGGCAAAATGGAGATCCACCATGTGGGCTAGCCACCTTGTTTGAAAGTGGGGGGGGGGGGGGGGGGGGGGGGAAGAGTTCTAGAAAAGCCCAGTGCTTTCCAGGAGATGCACAGCTTTTTAATTCCAGAACTAGGGTAGACTGATTAGAGATAACTGCTTTCCTGGCTCAGCCCTTGCCCACTCTCAATAGGCAACTCCTCCGCATGAGCAACCAAATGTCAGGTTTACAACTAAGGCATCATCAGAGTGGCCATCTTTCCTTGGCCTCCATTTCTCGGTTGAAAGGTACAACATGGAGCATGTGGGGTGGAAGGAGCAACAGGCAAACTAGGGGTATCTATGGAGACACATGTTAAAGAAGAGAGCCCATGTCTCCAAGGCAGAGAACCCAGAATGGCCAACTGCAGTCAGCTTCCTTAATCACCTATGGCCACTGCAAACCAGCCAACCAGGAGTACAATGCTCAAGGGCCTCCGTATCAGGGACCATCTGGAATTTGGTTTGGCTTTAGTTTTCTGAGACAGGGTCTTGTGTAACCAGGCAGGCCTCACATTAGCTGTGTAGAGCAGGATGACCTTAAACTTCTGATCTTCCTGCTTCTACTGCTCCCTGCTAAGATTCCAGGAGTGCACAGAAATCATTTCAAACTAGAAAAACACAAGCAAAAGTAACTGTGGGTAGGAAGAAAGCATGGGCCCTATTCAAAGTGTGTGGTATAGGAAGGGAGGACCCCAGTAGGCACAGGCATACACATTGCCTGGGCACACCCAGAGGGCAAAGGGAAAGCTTGGGCTGTTGTGTAGGTGCTCTTTCTGGAGGTACTGGCACCCAGACATTGCATGGAGAATCAGAGGGACCTCTTTCTGCTGGTGAAACCAGCCACCAGCAGCTTCCTCAGCTGCAGGCCAATCGTACTTACTACTCCTCAGGCATCTCCGGTGTTGGCTAAGATACTGAAGAGAAGTTCCTGGCTGCTTTTGGGGGGCTCCAGAGCAGAGGGAGCTCTGGATGAGACCTAGATAAGCCAACTACCTTTCTTTTCAACTCACCCCAGAGAAGCCAGGCCTGCTCTGTGTCCCTAGGTCTTGGGTTCAATATTCTCTCGAGGGTCTTTGAGGAGCTAAAAAACGTTTATTTGTGATTTGCCAACTCCTCAAGTCGTCTGAGGAAGCCAAATTGCTCCTCGGTGTGGACCATTTGAGATTCTGGAGCCTAGCTCCTTTGCTTCTATAGGGTGGGTTTGCTTTCTTTCCTCTCATGGTTGGGGTTTTGCATGCTCCCCCCCCCCCGCCCCAGGAGAAGAAGCCAGAGGAGGAAGGGAGCGTTCATCTTCATTATTCTTGAAGAGGAGCTGCCGGAGCAGCACTGAGACATTTTATGAGAAAGACGACCTTAAACTGGTTTTCATTAAATTCGGCTTGATGGAGGCGAACCGGAAACATCCATTGAGCAATGGCAGCTTTTCAAAGCCCCCCTGCAGGAATGATAAGCTATAAAAACAAATGGCCCAGCAACAGAACAAAAAACAAGGCTCCAGGAACATTTGCTGGGCTGCAAGCGTGGCCCACCAGGTCCTGCCCTGCCTCTCAGAGGCTGCACAGTCCAAAGCAAGCTGGGCTAAGGGAATAAAGGAACCAGAAGCTTCCACAGCCAGGAGGAATAGCCACAGAGGCTCAGTCCTGGGGAGCGGGGAGATCTGGACAATCAACAGACAGACATGGCCTCCACAGCTAACATTCTTATAAGATGGGCGATGTTACCAGCCCTTAGGAAGTACCCCAAGTCCATTTCAAACTCTGCTTGGAGGGAAGTGCCCCAAACCACCTGCAGCTTCCCCTCTCGTGAGGAAATGGTTATGAACTTGAACTGAGCTCCAGACTTCAGGAGAGAGAGCTTTGGAAGTTAATCAGAATTAGAACCTAGCTCCCAGGGCTCTACATCAGGGAAGATGGCAGAGCCAGGGCAGGACTTCACTCCCTGTACTGCCTCCCTACTCAGTCTTCACTGGCTACCCCCAGTGGTTCTTTGTTAAGCCTCAGTTATATGAAACAAAAAGTGTCACGGCATACCATGTTGATTCTCGGCACTATGATGGTTAAGAGACATGTACTTTGAATAACTTCTGTTTACCAGGTACTGAAGTGAACCTTGGAAATGTGGTAGAAAACTAGACATTAAAATCTTTCCCTTAAGGCCTTGGATGCCCTTGGAAGGAGAAGATAACACACACACACACACACACACACACACACACACACACACACACACACACCAACAAAAGTCAGAGAGAAACAACACTGTGTTCCAGGAAATGTGAGCCTCCGTGGGGAAAGTGAAGCCCAGAGTGAAGGGTAGGGCAGAGTAACCTGAGGAATGAGGGGCTCCAAGGTGACCCCTCCCAGAAGGAGACTGGGAAGCTGGATTTAGCAGGGTCAAGGCAGGGTGCTCCTGGAGAAGGGTGGGGAGAGCAGGGACCCTTGTGAATAAGCCTGGTCTAAGAAGGAACTACAGTTAGGAGTAAACCTAAGCCAGGAAGGAACCATAGTGAGGCTAGCTAGCTGTGTGAGGGCAACTGGAAAGTGCCCTGCATGGTATTTGGCTCTCAGTAGCTTCTGCTGTCATTTTTACTTTGTCTTAAAAATGGAGCAAATGTCTCTTCCCCAAGTAGAAACTCTTCCCAGGTTCAACTTTGTGAGCTTTGGGAGTGCTAACAATACTCTGCCTCAGGACTGTCTACCTGGGCTTTCTCATGTACCTACTGCGTGTCCCTGTGCATGCTCAAGGACATGAAGGAAGGTTATCAGAATAACAGCGAGGTGGGTCTTAGGACCCCTGGAAAGGTTCTCTAGCTCCTCTGTCCTTTGGGCTTTTCTGGCAACAGTAGGGGGTCTCAGGTACCCAAGCCAGTCAGATCACAGGAAGAACTCTAGGCTGTGCCTCCTATAATCCTGGCAGGAAGCCCCCAGCCAAGGGCACACCTGAGTGCTGCAACTGAGTGCCACTTGTTGCTGCTCTTGACACCTCCGCCCTACCCTGGTCTCTGTACCATTGGGCTCTGTTTCTTCTCCATGTGACACCTTCCTGAAAGGTAGCAGTATATGATGGGAGTGCTTCTTGAGCAGCTCCTGCAGAGAGCTGTTACCTCTGAGTCGACCTGGGAGATGAGCACTCCTGAGATGCGCGTGGACCAGACTTCTGTGGTTGGAATTCTCTGGCAGGCATTACTCTGCCCCATGTATCTGACTGCCCCAAGTGGCACCTGTGACTACAGCCTAGGCCTCCCAAAGTGCTGCAGGACTGTGTCTCACTGCTCCATCCTAATTCCTCCATTACAGGGTAACTGGATCTGCCTCTTAGAAGAAGCCCTCTGGCTGTTTGCGGTATAGATAGGGAAGGCTCTGATGCAATGGATCTTGCTAAGAAACCCTGGAAGGAGCCCAGGAGAGATATGAGGCCATTGTGCCTGTGAAGCCAGGCTGTAGGGTCCTCCTAGGTTTGCAAAGATACTCTAAAGATAGAAGCATAGACTGGGGAGATGATTCAGTGGCAACCAGTGCTTGCTGTACAACCATGGGATCAATCTTTGGCACCTATCTAGAAAGCTGGGCATGACTGCACCTGTGTCTGTAACCCCAGCACTGTTAGGAATGGAGACACAAGGATTAGGAAGGTTTACTGGCTTCTAGCCCAGTCCCAGGTTCAGTGAGAGACTGTGTCTTAAAGTAATATAATAGAGAAAGATAGGCAGATACCCAACAGCCTCTTCTGGTCTTGGCACAGGCATAAGAGTATACATCTGCTAATACATGTGTATTTACATCAAATGCACACACACATACACACACACACACACACACACACACACACAGACGGGGGGGGGCAGGACCTAATGTTATTGATTCTATGGAAGTACAAGAAGCACTCAGATGGCCAAGAGAAAACAATGCACCACACAGGTGAAGGTGTCACTTTACACCTGAGAAGAGCAGAAGCCATGATAAGTGACAGAACAGTAACAGCACCAGTGTTCCTATTTAGGACTTACATACATATCAAATTTCATAGCTGATACTCCCTGCCATAAGTCCCTGGATAAGAAAACAAAACTTTATGCAATGTTTCTTCATCTTTTTACTGAAGAAGGTAGTGAGTCCTGGCTCCCAGGGTTGTTTGAGAATGAAGTAAGGTGCCTGCCTCAGCATGTGGTCTGACATATAATGGACAATGCCCACTACCATGGTGATTTGCTTAATGTCATGACTGTGGGAGTCTCCCTCCCTCCCTCCCTCCCTCCCTCCCTCCCTCCCTCCCTCCTCTTTAAAAAATGCATGGAGCTAGCATTTTGTCTATAGTCTAGCATTCAGCTTTATCTTAAATGACTCTGACAAATGGGAGGAAAACAAATAATATCTCGGGGGACAAGTCTCAGAAGGATGTCCCTTCCCCCACAATTGGTACTGGGGTGGAAGAGCCAGTGGCATAATAGCTGGGTAGAAGGATTGTTCTTTTTACAGCCAGAGCAAAGGGTAGAAATGTGTAGAATCTGGCATGGGGTCAGGGAGGGAAGGACAAACGGCACATCAGTCACCAATAAAAAACTGTCACTGAGGCCTAATAAACCCAGTGGACATTCATGTGTGAGTGTGAAGGTGGCCTTTCTTCTGTCTGTCTGGTGAGCAGTCACCCACCCACACAGGACTACCTTGGAGCTCAGAGGGGGAGAAAAGCTAATAAAGGGGAAACTGAGACCTGAATTTGGAAGACTGTCTTAAGTGCTTGGAACAGGGGAAAGGAAAGCCCCAGACAGGAAGGTGAGACCTAAGGACCCATATCATTCTAAAGGAATTTCCCATCTATGACTCCTGTTACTCAGGCAGCCAAATGAGTACCAACCACCTCATCCTGTCTTGGTCACCACTATTGCATTAGGCTGGTACGTGAATCACTCATTGGCAACCAGTCTCCTGAATGGGCCTGTGACCTCACCTCCATGAGCAGATGGACTGGGGAGCCATGCTCTGGTCCTTGGGATTATAAATGGAGGAGCAGGAGTAGAGCTGAGTGGCTGCGAGAGGTGGACCAGAGTAGAGAAGGGTAACCAAACAGCTACAACTCAGAGGCTGAAGTCATGCATAAGCAGCAAGAATGAACCAGAAGAGGCTCCACAGGGAGAAGCCAACAACACGCAGAGCCAACAAACACAATTAAGGACAAGGACTTTCTTGCTGGACAGCCTCCTAGTACTTGTCCAACCCCAAAGGACTGGCCAAATGCTCCCCAAGACCACCACAGCGTGATAAAGCCTAAGCTGTCTCAGTTTTCACAACCAAGGAGACATACAGGGAACAGTTATCCGCTCACTCCACTCCATCATCTGTATGACCCACCTCCATCATCTTTACCAGGAAAGGGAACCTGGAGGGAGGTCAGCCCATAGCCACTGAGGCAGCCAGGCCTTATTTGTGCTGTTGGAGCTGTGCTGGGATGACCTGGACACTTGCTCATCTTTATGAGAACTTCCCCCTCATGGGAGCCTGTTCTCTTCATCAGGATGTTTTTCTTGATGTCCCGCCGAACATTCCCATTTTTTATTTCTTCCTATGAGTCCCTGCTCTGGCCCTCTGTATTTTCACTGGCCGATATAAACCCTGTCTGCCTGCAGCTCTCCTTCCCAGTTCAGACATTTGACTGGTAAGTATGGCCAGCCTTTTGCTGCTGTCTTCCTCCCAGGCCACTCCCCCAAGGCCCTGTTGTTTTTTCAGCCTTGCTCTTCAGAGAGGGGACCTCAGGAACCTCAGAGACAGATGCAAGAATTCATTAGACACAATGGGTCTAGGGAGGGGGAGGACAGCCAGAAGACTGTACTCTTGGGTTGGTAGAAAAACAGAAGCTTAAAGCAAATGTATGTTCTAGAAAACCAGCCCTATGGCCCAGCCCAGGAGGGATCCCTATGAAGAATCTCCTTCTCCGAGAAGGACCAGCATCTGAATATTGTATGAGAGGACTAGGTGCGAGTCAGAAAGAGGAGAGAGGAGGTGCTGGCTACAGTGGAATCTATGAGAAAGCCTGGCTGAGGAATTTTGGAGCATCCCTTTGCATATAGAGACATCTGGTCTACTCTAGGGCAGCTTTGTAGGTCTCCTTGAAGTATACACAAATCTCAGTAGAAAAGGTGACCCAAAATGTCTGGCAGTGAAAAAGATCAAAAGGGGAAATCATGGAGGAGGAAGCCTTCCAGACTCTCCCTTCCCCCTTGAGAGGATAGTTGCACCACATTCTTGGCAGGTGGAGGTCTTTGGAGGAAACTCAGGGCTAGGTGTTACGGAGTTGCATGTTCAAAATATGAGAAAGAGAGGGAATTGGGGATCCTGATACTATTAGTATCTGTAAGTAAACAGTCCGCTGCTGTGACATACAAAGGAAGCAGTTTTAATGCAGGAAGAGTTGGTCTTGACCCACAGCTTCAGAGGTTTCCATCCAGCATGGGGGTGGGGTGGGAGGGAGAGGGTATAAGAGAGCCGCTCACCTAATGGCAACCAGGAAACACACAGAGAGAATGCATATGCTCATTCGTTCTTTCTTTCCGTTTTTATTCCATGCCCTCACCCCGTCTATGAGACAAAGAGCAGTTCCCTTACGCTTTCATTAATCCGATCTGAAACCACCTTCATAGACATATTCAGATATCTGCCTCGCAGGAACCTCCAAAAGTGAGCTTTTAAATGCTTAGGTACTTATCGACGCAGTCAAGTTGAAAGTCAAGATGAACTCACAGTCCTATAGGTAGAGTGAGAAACTCTAGCTACAGATCCCCTGTACTTCAGCACCCTGACCCCCCAGCTTTTTCCAAAGAGCCTCCAACAAGCTTCTGTTGGATGATCTCAGAATTGGAGCTCAAGGAGTGGTGACCTCTGCTACAGCCTTAAAGAAAAGAATAACAAACTCACATCTCCAGGGTCCAGGGAAGGAGCCAGGCTTTGCACATTTGGTTTCATATCTTGGCTCTACCGCCAGACAAGCCCTGGTCTTAATCCAAGTCTCTATTTAAAACTTGATCCTGGATTAAATTCTCAGATTTTTTTTTTTTTAAGCCTCAATTTTCCAGATTCTAAAATGGGTTTTTACAATATTAACTAGGCAGAGTTGCTCAGAGGGTTAAAGATGGGGTGTTCCATCCATTTTCACAGTGCCCAGAGCATGGGAGATGCTTGATAAAGAACATTTTGGCAGAATTTGCAAACGTCCTTAAGATTCTTTCAAGTCTGGTCACTCGACCTCGAATGTCTTAGGCCGAAGTGATTCGAGCACATTGACTTGGCACATGACCACAAAGGCTTATCTATTTTCAACATTTGTGAAACTAACCAGGGCAAAAAGATTCCTGCTTGGATTGTTACATGGAATCTAATGACAGTCCCGTCTGGCTCTCTAGACAACTCATTTATGTAGACACTCAGGCTTACAATTTTTGGACTGTGTAGATGGTGTGTACTGAGAAATAGAGTTTCATGCTGGAGAAGGCAATGTGAAAGTTGTGCAAGCCACTCTTGATGAAATGTTAGACTGGCCCGTGAACTCTCTCCGTCAAAGATAATCAGATGCACAAGCAAGATAAGCACTAAGAATTAGGGTGGTCATTCCTAGCTTTGACTTGTGATGGGAAGCTGGTGGCTTCTCCTCCTAGGTCCCACTGGACTCTTGTCACGCACAGTGTGAGCTCCAATCCCCAGCAAGAAGCAGCGGTACGACTTGACTGTGTAAGGCCTTCCATCAATGCTGTGATGCTGCTGGGTCCTAAGAATGACCAGACTGTTTTATGGCTGGCTCCAAGCCTTTGGAAAAGGCAAATTATTTGCCATCTTGCTTTTAAAAACATGGAATTTAAAGTTTGTGCCAAAAAAAATTACCAATTGCACATAGCTTGCATAATGGGTGGTGGGTCTGGGAAGTTGATATTTTGAAAACTGGATGATTTCACAGCTGATATCTTGAATACATTCTCTCTCTCTCTCTCTCTCTCTCTCTCTCTCTCTCTGTCTCTGTCTCTCTCAAATACTGTTTCAGAAATGGAGAGCTAGTAGGAAGATCTGAGTTGAATTCAAACTCTGAACCTAATTTTTCAGGGTTTCTGAAATTTCCATTAGGAAAATCAAAAGTCTGCACACCCTTGGCCCTCTAGCTTGCTCCATAGAGGGTAGAGACTGTGAGCAGAGATGATGCCTAGGGTGGCTGTTATTTGAGAGACTGGCAGTCTTTGAGGAAAGGAGACAGTCAACTCTACCAGCACTGCCCTGGGTATCTCCCAGGAATGGCATGAGCTTTGCATAAGCAAGTAGACTGTAGGGTGCCAGACCCAACGATCCAGTTCTTAAAGGAACAAAGACACATCTTTCCCAGAGAAGAGGATTTTGATTTTTAAAGCAGCTATTCATGATACAGTCATTGTGTGAGTTCAGCTTGGAGTGTCACTCCCAGGAGAAAAGGAGAAAGAATGGCAAAGTCAGCTGGTGCCTTCAGGATCCTCCAGCCACCTCCCCCCTTCTCCAGATGGGGAGTTGATGATCCTAAGGAAGCATGTTCTGGGCTCCTGCACAGAGTCAGTGACCAAGCTTCTATCTGAGCTACTTTCTTAAAGCAGAAAGGCTCTTCCCCTCATCCAACTGTCTGTCTTCAGCTCCATCAGCCCAGTTCCCTAGCTTCCTATCTGAATCATCCTCCCCAAATCAAGTTATCAGCTAGAAGCAAAGTATGAAATGATTGGTTGACCTGGGCCTCATGCAGTGCATACCAGCTGCGATGAACCACACCCCAAGTCCTCACAGTATACTTTAAAAGCATTGTCACAGACATGAGGATCAGCCTGGGCTCCAAGAGCACCGTGAATAGAATAAGACCTGACTTCAGGTAGGCTGCCATGGAGTCTACCCCACAGAGCACAGACTTGGGAATGTAGTTATCTGAGACCACCCAACACTATCTGGGGATCCTAATGAAATCTTCTCTTTCTGTACCTGAGTGTCTTTGTTTATAAGTCACAGAATTCAACCAATCTTTCCAGAAGAATATTCCAGGAAACACAGGTTGCACGGTACCAGGAAGAGCAAATATTTGCACAAGATATATTAAATCAGTGTTATTTGTAGTAAGTGATCTTTATTATCCAAATAAACATTCCTTAACTACAAATTATTTTTTTAATCTCTTTTTAAAGAAATAAATTCTAGTCCTGGGGATTGAACCCAGACTTTGCACATGCTAGACAAGCTCTGAAGCAGAAATATAACCAGCAACAACAAGCAAAACTATCATCTAATATATTTGGTCCATCCTATACCAAACAAAATTAAACAGACTGGTTTGTTGCAGGGCTTAGGAAAGCCCTATGTATAAAATTGCACATGGGAAGACTCACAAGTGTGGGGTTGAAATAGACCATTTCCTCAGTGCATTTGGCCACAAGGACCTTGTTTGATGGAGCTCTCCTCCAGCTGATCAAGCATAGGGCAGATACTGGAACCCATCTCATGCATACCTGTGTGATTGCTTACACTTTGTGTAGCCTCAGTAGGTCCATTTTCTAGGATGGTGGATAGACCCACCTCTAGACTTTCTTCTCTTGCTATCAGTAGGATTCTTCACACATTTTTTTCTCTGATTATGTTTTTATTTTTTTTCCCAGATGCAGAAAATTACATAATTAGCTCTGAGGTCCCAGGTCATAGTTTGAGAGACATTTTCTACTTTAAGACTCCTCACAGCTCTCCATCTGTAACTGTGTGGATCTTTTAAAACTCTGTTGGCTTCATTTAATTGTTAAACATTAATTTAGTGTCTAGGAAATCTTCAAAGAACGAGGAGAAGGAAGCATGGCTGGCAGGACAAAAAATTAGTAGGTAAATGCCAAGCAGCAGCTCCTGTGTAAGCTTGCTCCCCTTGCTGAGGTGGAAGAGACACGCAACAGCTATTCTGGGATTATATAGGTTTCACGGACTTTAAATGACCTGCATGTAGTCAGGGGTGGGCTCACTACCTTCTCTTTATTTTTTGGCCTAAGGAGGCAGGAAGAAAAACAGGGTCTTGTTTTTCTGACTTAGAAAATGTTCTTTTCCACAATAGCTTCCAAAAATGTTCAGTAAAGAATGCAATGCTGTTCAACAAAGACCAAAATTAAAACGGAAAAATCCCATTTTGCCAGCTGCATCGCTCATATATACAGTTCGTTAGCTCAGCAAACTAACCCAGTCCACAGTGTGTGTGTGTGTGTGTGTGTGTGTGTGTGTGTGTGTGTGTGTGTGTATGGTGTATGTGTGTGTGTATGTATATGTGTATGTATGTGTGTGTGTGTGTGTGTGTGTGTGTGTGTGTGTGTGTTGGGGGGGGGCAGGGAGAGTAGGGCTGGCCCAGCACCTTCCAGGCCAGCAGGGTTGAGACTGGAGATGTGTGGTGTTGTCATGGTGACCGCTGTCAACAAAGGTTACCCCTGGTGGAACCTCTTTGGCCTCATGACCCCCACACAGAGTTGGAATAATAGACTCTGTAAGTGGCTTCTGCTCTGCAAATAGAGACAGGGCTGGAAATCAATTATTAATGAGCTGGGTGACATTGACATTCACCCACATTTAATAAGCACAGCCTGGTGACAGGGTAAGAGCTAAGGTTTGCTCAGCAGTCTCATGGGCTGGTGGGGAATTCAGAAAGGAAGAAAAGACGAAAGACAAAAACCCAAAGAAGAAGAGGTGATGGCCCGCAGCCACTCAACAGTAGACTTGTTTAGATTCCCTCCCTGATGCTCCTAAATAACCTTAAAGAATTTGGCACACTGACCATACAGAGCATGTCCTTTCACTGTCTCTCCCAAGCCCCCAAAGGGACAAGCAGGCTGGTGGAGGCTCCCCACACTGTGAGAGGACCAGTTCCTATGGACCAGTAGTAGCCCCACCTACATTTCTGGTTCAAAAGCCCTTTGGTCTGGGCATTTGGACATCTTTGCAGAAAAATAAAATGCTAATGAAGCTAAGGGCAGGCAGGGAGGGGGAGGGGCTGAGACATTTGTCCCCAAGGCCTGTGTTCTCCTTGGACTTTGTTTTCCAAGGCTTTCTGTGGAAATTTCTCTTTCTGTTTAATTTCCTTACAAGGTAGCCTTCCATTTCTCTATATCTGAGAGGGAACAACCTTGCCTTATCTAGAGTTAGGCATTGCTCCCCAAGACTGTTAGTGTTACCCCAAATCCTACTGACTTTGTAAGAAAAGGGCTCTACTCTGTATTTAAAGCATGACTCAGCCCTAGAATGGGTACCGGGGACAGAAATACCAATCACCTTCTAGAAGCCTTCAGTTTGGCAAACCAGGGTCCAGATAAGGGGAGCTAGTTTCCTTTGAGACTTACTCAATCCATTGCCATTGGCTAAAAGCATCACCAACCCAGACAAGGTCTCATCTCAGGCTAGTATTGCTCTTTTTGAAATTCTAGATGCTTTCTGGAGTCTGTCCCTTCAGGGGGCACCCGTCTACCTCCACCTCTGTTCTTTCAACGACCTTGTCACTTCCAGACACTGATTGTTAATGGCACTTAGAACGGCAGTAAGGAGTGATTTCTCCAGGAAATGTGACCGACTGGCCACAGGGTCTGCAGTGAGTTATGGCGTCAGCGGGGCCCAGCTGCCTCCCAGCGTGAGGACAGAGGGGCCAAGGTGTGGTGTAGAGACTGGACTCAATTAGAGGCTTGACTTGGGAACAGCCCGTCTTGCATCTCTCTTTTTAATCTGGACTCTTTGCCTTTTGATATTCTAGACGCCTCTCTTTTGCCCTCTGTCAGCATAGAATTCTTGAGAGTGACTGATATTTCAGGTCAATAATTATATGTGGCAAACGTTCTTAAGCAATGGATTAAGATGCCTCTAGTTTCAAGGCAAGAGCTTGAGTCTTCACAACCCCTTCCTGTTGTGCAGAAGGGCTGGGGGCTGGGGACTGGGGCGGGCGGGCATCAGCACGCCTCAACATCTAGAGCTACCCTCACTTCTAACAGGGTCTGTTAATATCTGAGCAAGAGGATAGCGGACTCCCACGTAGCCATTTCCCATAACTCCCTGTATAGCGTGGCCCCTCACTGGCAAGAGCTAGATAGTTAGGACTGACAAACTCTTGAAACAAATTGCAACTTTTATATTGTGTACTTTCTAAGCCAATGACTTAACTGCCTTCAGCATATCCTGGCCTCGTTCTGATTCCAGACCCCATCTCAACTTAGTTCAAGAGATTATAGCATATATTTCTCATGTGCACACACACAGATTTGGGCACAGTGCAGGGCACAGTGGCAGCCTGAGAAGAAGAGTTCCTGCTCTCAAGTAGTACACATTCTAGCCGGGAATCCATATCTAGCTATATCAGGGAAGTGCCACGGTGGTAGGTTTGAGGGTGTGTGGGAAAGGGCATGGGTCTCTGAACGTAGGTAGGCAATAGGGAAGGGCTCTGTGGAAGACTCAAGCTGTGGCCATTTCACACTGCTCCCTGCACATAACCCTGGCCTCTACCATACCTACCCACTTTCTCGCCACGCCAGCTTCTCCGCTCACAGCCTCTTTCCCTTGTGTTTTGGTTTGATTGCTTTGCTTTGGTTTGGTTTGGTTTTTGTTTGTTTGCTTTTCCAGCTAGCTACTTTTTGTATCCTTGGCCTCTTCTTGCCTGGGGTAGCAGGTGCCTGGGTTGGGATAGGGATGAAGTGACTTGTCATAGAGGACAGTGGTGAGGATTTGATGTCATTGACCGCATCAGGAGGGCAGCTCTGTGTCTGGTGCTGGGTACTCAGCAACCTGTTGCTCCTCGGATGATACTTAACAAGTACTATTGATGGGAAAGGCTGAGAGAGCCTGTGGAGAGATGAGTTCTTGACCCCAGGTCCCAGAATGACCCAGTGCCACATGCCCCTCTTAGACTTAGCCTCTATTTCGAGGAGCTTTCGCCTGGCCACTCCTGTCTGTAATGCATTTGCATAGCTTACTGGTTTTCCTATGAGAGATGACTGGCTCTTCTAATGAGAGGAGGACACTTGGGTTACCCTTAGTCCTTCCTGGCTTTGAAGGCTGGCCAGCCTCAATGGAGGGCAGGATGCGCTGACTCTTACTGTAGGACTCCCAGGACTTTGCTCTGGGCAAAGAGGGTTTGGGAAGGTAATGTAGGGAGCCTGTGTCAGTAGGGTCGCTGTCTTCCTCTGCTGCTCTTGGGATCCAAGGTCTTTATTTTGGGTGGGAATCCTACAAGAAATTCATTGAAGTGTTTTAGAATAAATGGGGGAATGAATCTGTTAACTGACAATGCAGCTATAGCGAGGCAGGAGCCTGATACCTTTTCTTGCCTGGAGATAAGAGCCCAGCTTTCCAGGGTCCTGCATGTGAGTGAGTTGAATACTGGCCACCTCCCACATGTCTTTGAACCACAGTCACCATCTTCTAGGCCCTGTATGCTCTAATGTCTCAAGTGAGGATAGAGTACAGCATCTTCTTAGCTTTGGGAAGAACTGAATTAGTCCATATATACAGAGAGCCTCAGCAACCACACTCGACACCTAGCTTAAGCTCAATTAATATTGTCATTAGCATCACATCCTTGAGATAGCCTTAGACAGAAAGGTTACTTCCCTTGTTTCAAGGCCAGGAGGGGCACTCTGGGTTTTGTACCCCAGGACTGGCCCATGCCTAACATACACTAAGCTCCCTTATTTTAGGCAATGAGAGGAAGGATGAAAGCTCTGTATCAGACTGTCTGGTTACAAAGCTTAGAGGTAGACCTGGAGGGGCCCTGATTAAGCATTGAAAACTTGAGCAACTTACTCAGATCACTCTATGTGGTAGTGTAAAGGCTAGCACAGGATTCAGGTCCAGGCAGGAAAATCAGCCTCCGGTTCTTCCCTTTCATGTGGAGGGCTCTCCTAGTCAGTTACTTTGAAATGACCCTCATTATCTTTCAACCACAAATGAGCTCTGGAAAGCCAGAGATACCTAGGATGATAGAGGACAAACCAAAGGTCTCCTGTGGCCCTCTACTCTGGATGCAGACTATCAGTGTGCAAAGCTGAGGACATCTTATCTGCCCAGCCCCTTTACTATCGTGATTACCGAAATTTCCAAACCTTTCAAGCAGACAAGAAACACTCCTTTCACCAGTGTGCTATATACCTCGAAACTCTTCAAGTGGGTTGAAGATGGAATGATAGAGAAGAATTGCCTCTCAAAATCTCACCATCATCCTTACCTTGGTGGCTTGGGAAAGGGCCTGCCACCACACAAGGGATGGCAGCCATACAGGGGAACCCTGAGCTCCACTGAGCATCCCATTTACAAATTACCATCATAGCGAGTTACCTCCTTCCATAACTTGATGATGAGCAAAGGTGATGTGTGTGTGTGTGTGTGTGTGTGTGTGTGTGTGTGTGCGTGTGTGGTTTTGTAACGGGAGCACTATGGCATGTTGCTAGCAGGAAACTGGCATTAAAAAATGGCAGCAAGGACTCAAATGTACCTCAGGCAAAGACAGTAGGCTGAACAAATATTAATGCTCAGGTGACAAGGGCACAATGGCTTGACATAGGGAGGGACTCCCAATTACAGCTTTACAAGATCTTGGGAACTCTCAAGGGACTACACACCTGAGGTTGTGCAGGTTCCTACATGATCTGAAGCTCCCATCCATTCTTTGGAAGCAATGCTGGTATCCCATGAGAATCCCATCCTCTGGAGAATCACAGCTCCTTAAACACATCTTTGCCAGAAGCACCGATGTAAATTATCCACTTACTAAGCAGGCCTTTCCTCCTGCTTCCCTGCATATTGCATATTGT